>CAJHQP010002810.1:0-78013 GCA_905132765.1 Moricandia arvensis | reverse complement strand
ATTTGGAAGCAAAAGAAAATTGAACATACACATACACTGTAATAACCCTCACGAACCAATGAATTTTTGGTCGAGAAAAAATTCCACTCGACCAGTTTGGAGTTAGTCGACCAGATTCAAAAGTAAAATCGACTTGGTGAATTATTGTCTCAACGGGACTGTCATGTGGTCGGAAGGACTTCCCTTGATAGTTCTGCTTAAGTATTAATTATGTTGGTCGAATTTTATTTAAGCTGAACGAGTTTAGTTGAAGTAGGACGAGATTTAAAGGTAGAGGAAATATTTATCAGAAACTGTCCGAAAATTATCGACCAGCTTCTTATAATTTCTTATAAATAGTCCTTGGTAACTCACCACCTTGCCTGCCTGCTTTCTCCATAAAAGGCACATGACAGTCACAAGCTACCTGCCTGCTTGGTTAATAAGTAAGTCATGTGCAAGTCACAAGCTACTTGCTTACCTGCTTGCAGCTTTCTTCTTGGGAAGGAAAAGTTCAGCTGCTTGGTTACTTCATTGGACAGAAAAGATGAAACAGCTCGCCATGTGTCTAGCTGAGAGCTCAACTTGCTGTCCCTGTGGTTTAGTCATCAGAAGCAGCTCTTACATCTTTTTAACCTCTTCTTCCTCATTCTGGTCGTGCATAAACCTGAGAGAAACAAAGAAAAATCAGAGAGAGAGAGAAGAGAAAATCAGACAGAAAATTCAGTGTAAAAATTCAGAGAGAAAGAAAGAGAAACCAAGAGAAAGATCAATAAGAAACCAGAACGAAATTCCTCCACCACCTACCTCAGTTTGTTTTAGTGAGAAGGATCAGAAGGTAAGAGAATTTGATTAAACCCTAGGCCTTGTTCAGCTTCTGTTATGAACCAAACCCTCATCTCTCTTTGTGATCAGTTCAGCCGCTGGTATACCTTGGAGAGGAGAACCGTTTAAGACCATCCAACCATGACGAATTAGGGTAAGCTTCATCTACCTGCCTTAGCCATGTTCTGATCAAATCCGTGGGTTGCTTAGCTAAGGTCATGGTCGGATCCCTTGTTTAAGTTGGTGTACTTATCAGTTTAGTTTAGTTTCGGTTGGAATCAGTCTTTGGAAACTGTTAGTTAAGTGGTTATGGTCTTATTGAAGTTAAACCGAAATGAACTGACCTTGTCCTGAATCAACCTTGTCTTAACCAAACTGTTATGATATAGGAGGAGTAGAACCGAGCCTGAACTGAACTCATTTAAGTAGTTAGAGTGAACCAAACTGCCAAAATATTATTGTTCTAAACCGAACAGTTTTGATCTTGTCTAGTACTGGTTTGAGCCAAGCTGTCTACTGTCTGAACTTGTCATATCCTGATCTAGTCTGAGTTGATATGAACTGCTAAAGCTTTGTCCTGAACCGAGCTGATAAGATCTGATTCAAGTTTCCTCTTCCAAACCGAACTGTTGGATTAATGATCTTGTGTACCGAACTGTTTTGTTTTAGGTCATTGGCCGAGGTCGGTGGTGGGATCAACCGGATCCTTCCTTGTGGATGTTCTAAATCAGAAGTGAAGTGGAGTGTCATTAGTTGAGCTCGAGTTTAGTCTTCCTTAGCCAATCTCATATAAACAAAGGTGAGTCTAGATAGATAATTCATGAGTTATGAATGAATATTGCTTGAGTGAACTACTTCTTATGGTTGATTGATAAGTAAATGTCCTGAACATTACTAAATTGTGAATTGTCTTCTTAGAATAAATACTTAAGAATAATATTCTCTATTCTTTAAGGTTTATCCCGAGCTTTAGTACTTATTCTCAAGTACTAATATATATGTATATTACTAAGTATATAAGTATGAATCATGTGAAGTCTTATCATATTCACTCTCCCTAAAGTACCCGCATTACCGTGGATTGGTCCTGCGATATGGAACAAGGTCACGAAGACACGATGATGGGGTCGCACCCTGGAGGCCGTGTAACTGCATGCAGCATTAGATGTTCGATCTTGGAATATCTGATGGAGATGATTGTTATATTTATTTCCCCGCTAGGCTCAGTTAGCCTTGGTGGTTTTCCGGGTTTAGCATATATATATATATAAATTATAAGTATGAGTGAATGGCGGGGATTGTGGAGGTGATGTTTAAGATAGGATTCACATCGGTAAAAGATAGGCCTTATATATAATAATTAAGGAATATATTTCCTCTGCATTCAAATGGAGTTCTCTGCTCGGGATATTACTAATATTTGTTGGGGTGTGGGATTAGACTCACTGAGTAAACTAGTTACTCATGACTCCTTTATGATGCAGGTAACCAATAGGCGGGATCCCTTGCTTAGGACGGGAAGGAACAGCATTAGCCAGCGATAGTTTTATTATCCTTGCAAAGCCATTTTGTTATATCTTATGTATAAACCTTGTTTACCAAAAACCTCGAGGTTAATCTATAACATTTTTGTAAGATGCTTTTCAATGAATAAATATATAATTTATAAAGAATGTTTTCAACGTACGGGTTCCATATGATATTAGTCCTTGTCCGCACGAACCAACTATTGGGTATTACTTAGTCGGGTTGTAAAGCCTTGAGTCGTACCTAATAGGATTTGTGTACTTAGATGGTTGGCCTTCGGTACCTAGATTTATTCTAGGAACTTCGGGTTAATCATTTATCTATACATTGTGGCTTCTCCGTTTGGTTTAAGTTACTTGTGATCGGTTGTGCATGTTCTTGTTTGATTGTTGCACGGCTGGTCAAGTCAACTTATACTTAGACCAGATCAGGGGTGTCACATACACACATGCCATGTCTTCACACCGAGTGAAAACAACAGTTAAACATTGGGATTTTATTACGGGGGTACTTCAAACCTCAAACATGTTTGTAGCAGTGGCAGTGATTGTCGGTTCCTTCAACAACCGCCCAACAGACTTGAGGACTGCCGTATGTCTGCAAGCAACATTTACAGCATTCACATTCAGGATTTAGAGGATCTGTGAATGGCACAGGCCCGCACTCCTGAAAGAACACACGGTCAGCGGCATTAGGGCATGTAGGAGCACCCTTATTGTAGCAGTTCCCATCGGCCTCGCTCTTTATGAAACCTAGATGTGCAAATAATCGTTTAGATCACCGGCACAGGTTAATGAAGAGAAAGCTGCAAAATATATTAGAGATCAACTTGTTTAAATTAATACCGGTTGACGCCATCACCAGAACAATCAAGAGAACAGTGAAGCTGATGGAGTTGAGGGTCTTTGCCATTTTCTTTCTTTTTCCTTTCTCGTTTCCTTTTTCCTTTTCAGTAAACTGTAATTAAAACTTTGATGATACAAATCCTTAGGTGTGTGGATCTATTTATACTAAAAGTTTTGTAACTTTTTTATTCTTGTTGAATCCCTCCTCACTTCTTTGAGGTTTTCCCAAGTTCATAATGTCACCACAATTTTGCGTTGCCATCTCTTTCATTACATCATGTTTGGCAAGTATATCAATTTCTTAGTTATCCACTTGTCTTATATTATCTACAAAAGAGAAGTCGTCGCTGTGTTTGTAATTATAACTAATTATATATATTCACTTTTACTGTAGTGTGCAAAAAACTATTGTTTGGAAAAATAATAATGTTGTTGTCATCAACAAAGTTAGCATGAATATGCTGAGGTTTGGCTTGATTAAATCATTAATAATAATTAGGGTTTCAACGGTATTACCTACGCAATTATGGCGACACTATCTCATTTCAATTTTTTTAGAATATAGCCTAAACCAAGTTTTTTCTTCTCAGTCTAGCAAGTCCCATATCCCCAAACTAAGTTTCATTTAGTCTGGTCATTAACCATTTTACCCTCTTTTCTCTTCTAATTACAATATATATTAAAAAAATACAACTGACAATTGCGACGGCTCCGGTGTCTCTCTTCACCGCCATCTTCATCATCTGCGTCACTCATCTCTCCCGTCATCATCTCCGCCATCATCATCTTTGCTGTCATCATCTACATCTCTGTCCCTCATCTCTAATTGATGTGCCGCTGATTTCGATTCACATTTAAATTATTGATTTCGCCATATCAAATGTATTTCGTATCAATGTTACATTTTCAATTCACAATTTGATGAAACAATTATGAGATGATCCATTTTTTGAACAAAAAACTAAGATACATGAAAAGTGATCATAGTTATAGATGAATCAGCTGGTCTAACCGTATTGACTTGGACATTGTTCCATAATTACTAAAGTCTGGAGTTGTCTCCTTGCTTCTATGGAGAATCTCGTTGTTAAGCTTTTGCTTGTGACGATTTGTTCAGTTAGCAAAACCTTAATCTGCGATACAATGGAATTAGTAACAAATATGACTCAAAACTTGATAGAAAACCTTAATCTGCGATACAATGGCATTAGTAACAAATAGGAACAATTTTTCTTAAATAATTTAATAGAAAATAATTTTAAAAAGTTATTAACTAACTGATATTAACAAAAAAGTGAAATTATGGTCTTGTTACAATTTTATAAGGTATTGATGGTAAAATTTTAAGCGGGATTTGCTAAATATGATTCAAAACTTGACTTTAAATGCAAAAGTGTACCCCAACTTAAATCAAATACAAAAGTAATTAAAAGACTAGTAAAATTACAAACATCCTCTCATGACTCAAAAAAATAGTATTGTAGTTTACTATTATAACCCTGCGAGTGAGAAGACTTTCAGAGAAGTCTTCTCACTCGCAGGGTTATAACCCTGAAAGTCTTCTCATGATGTAGATCTTAAAAATAATTTATAAATTTTATAAAAAATATTTTGATTCTTAAAAAATCCTAATACTGTAATTATAGACATTTATAAATTATGTAAATTTAGAATTGCTAAAATTGAATAGTTTTCAACATAGATGAGTGAATGTATGTTAGTCATGATATCTTTTGGTTTAAGTTTTGGTAACTATGTTATAGTATTGTATGTTTTTATAGGGTTAGATTGTTGTATCTTAATATTTTTTTTCAAAAACTAAATTTGACTTATATGGGTTTAGTTTTGTATATATGAAATACTTTATAAGTTTATTTTAAGTTTAATAAAGTTATGTGATTTGGTAATATATTTGATTTTGGGGTTTTGGAAGACTTAAATTTTTGGAGATATAATGCACTGGAAGACTTAACTGGAAGACTTAACTACCATTTCCCGCTTAAAATTTTAGAAGAATTTAGGTTTCCCGCCTATTGTTAAGTCTTCCAATAAGTCTTCCATAACTCTTCCAATAAGTCTTCCATAAGTCTTCCAGTGGAAGTCTTAAGTCTTTCATAAGATCTAGTGTATTAGATCTTAAAAATAATTTAATAATTTCGTAAAAAATATTTTGATAGGGGAAAAATCATAATCATCTAATTATAGACTTTTTTAAGTGATATAAATTTGGATTTAACAAAATTGAATTTCTTTAACATAGATGAGTGAATGTAGATTTAGTGATGATATTCTTTGGTTGAGGGTTTGGTAACATTTGTTATAGTATAGTTGTGTTTGTAGGGTTTGATTGTGGATTTTTTTTAAACTAAATTTGACTTATATATGTTTAGTTTTGTGTTTACTAATACTTTATAAGGTGATTTTAACTTTTAATGAAGTGATTGTTGTTGTTTGGTTATTAATTTTTGTTTAAGATTTTGAAAAATGGAAAGTCTTCTATCAAATAATGCACCACAAGACTTCTGGAAAAGTCTTCTCGACCTTTAGTAACTTTAGGGTTTAGAACACTTAAGTCTTTTAGTGTATTTTTTGTCAGACGACTTACTGGAAAGTCTGCCGAACTAGACTAAAACTTAATATTTACCTTCAATTTGAACATAACCAGAAATAATTACAGTAACCTAACAAGATACTAACCGGAGATATAAATACCATTTTCACAGTTTATGGTAAAAAAAAGACGGAACCTTAGCCGTTTCTCTCTCGGAGGGGATTTCATTGGCGATTCCCGGCGAATCTCGTTTCTCCGTCGTTCTCACCGCCGGTAACCTAGTTTTCGGGTGAATCGCGTTTATCCTTCATTCATGTAGAGTATATTAGTAGGTTAAACTAACCGAGCCTTTTATTTGCAGATCTGAAACTCTCTGTGTTTTGGTTATCTCCCTTCGCCGCCTGAAACCGGTAAGTTCTTCCTCTTTGTTGTCTACTCTTTGCTTTTCGATTCTTTGAGTGCCGTAATTATGCTGACTTCCTTTTTCCCATTGAGTTCATCTATTTGTTCGATTTGTGATCGTTTTATGTATTAAGGTTTCTCCTCAGATCTGTAGGCTGTAGGATTAACACAATTTTCAGATCTATATGGGACAGATTAGGGTTCTACTAGAAGATTTAAGAAGACTTCGGAAGACCTACTGAAAGACCTCAGAAGACCTACTGAAAGACCTTAGAAGACCTACTGGAAGATCTACTGGAAGACCGCGGATGACCTAGTGAAAGACTCCGGAAGACCTACTTAAATTCTTCCAGTAAGTCTCCCGACTTTAGAAGACTTACTGAAAGACGAAAGACTTAGTGGAAGACTTTAAGTAGGTCTTCCGAGGTCTTCCAGTAGGTCATCCAATGTCTTTCAGTAGGTCTTTCCAGTATGTCTTACGAGGTCTTCCAGTAGGTCTTTCGAGGTCTTCTAGTAGGTCTTCCTAGGTCTTCTTAAATCTTCCAATAGAGGAAGTTAGTTTATTACTCCTTTTGTGTTTGGTTTGTGTTTGAGATGTTGGTTTTTCTTTGTTTTGTAGACTAAAATGGATTTACTAGAACTCCTGAAGAGAGTATTTACCTTAGGGGAGGAGTTACATCCAATGAAAAGCATTGCGTATCATATTGATGAAAAAAAAAATTTTGCGGCTGTAAAGGTATCTCTTCATGATGATGAGTGGGAGGAGCTCAAGGAGTCTAGGTTGGGAGTGTTCATCAAGTTCATTGAGATTTCTTTTGATTGGGCATCAAGGCTGGTACATTTTATGATGTGTTACCAGCTTGACATCAAGAAGAAGTATGAGCTATGGTGTCTCGTTGGTCCACAACCGGTGAGATTTTTACTGATAAAGTTTGAACACCTTGCTGGTCTGAACTATGATTACATTGAGAACTTGGAGAATCCAAAGGGTGAAAAATCAACACCTTCTTAGAGTTGTGTTCGTACAACACATTGAGTGTTTGTACTACTGGGAAAAATCAACACATTGAGTGTTTGTACTACTGGGAAAAATCAACACATTGAAAAATCAGCACATTGAGTGTTCGTACTACTGGGGAAAAGGTTTCCAAAAATATCAACACCTTCTTGCTGTTCATTCCCTTTAGCTATGAACCTCGATCTTAGCTTCTGCATTGTTCCATCAGCATGAAGTTTTGTCTTATAAACCCATCTACAGCCTAATACATGAGCGTCTTTAGGTGCAGTTACCATACTCCATGTATTAGTTTCATGAAAAGTATCTATCTCTTCACCCATAGAGGCACCCCATCCTGGACGTTTCAATGCCGCAGCCACAGTCTTGTGTTCCTAGAGTCGCTAAAAGAGAAGTTCAAGATGAAAGATATGGGCAGTTTGAGTTATTTCTTGGGGATCCAAGTGCAACAGATGCAACAGAGCTATTACATGTTGGGGGTATGCTTGATTGTGCACCGATGCCTACACCATACCCCTTTAGTTGAACTGACAGCCACATGAAGAACTGTTTTCTGATCCTACTTATTTTCGGAGCTTAGCTGGAAAACTCCAGTATCTCACTCTAATGCGTCCTGATCTTCAGTTTGAAGTAAACTATGTGTGTCAGAAGATGCACCAGCCCTCGGTATATGATTTCTCTCTACTAAAATGCATACTTCGTGATATAGTGTGTTTTTAACATACTTTGATTGTGATTTATTGATCTTTCTCATGCAATTGTAGGGTACTTACAGCTCTATTTGAAACATTTCAGGTACAAAAGAGGTTGTGGAACTTTGGAGGGAAACACGAAGAAAAAGGAGAAATTTGAATTCTGTCCCGGAGAACAACCCCAGAGATCAAGCAGAGCCTTGATCCCCGCGGAGATATTTTAGGAAACTGCAGATTCTCTCAGGATTTACCCTAATTTTATTTCTCCCTCCTTCCAGCCACCACAAAAGGCTTTAAAAAGAGGGGCACGACTATTAGGAGCCAGAGACTCACTCAGCTCAATTTTCTTTCATATTTTTCAGTAAAAACTTGTTTGGATTCAATACCTTGTAAGGGAGAAAGGATTCTTCACCTTGTTCTCGCGATTAGAGAAGATTTCTTGAACCTTATTTTTAGTTTTTGAATTTGATTTATGGAGTATTATTCAGTATTTCTTATTGTGTTTATTGCCATGATTGATGAGTAGTTGATTCTGTTAGCTTAGGGTGGGGTGTTGGATTTATTAAGCTACACACAAATAAATTGTATGTTCATTGATAGCCTCTATTCTAAACTTAGCTTAATGCTAGCATGAATCTGATCACCTTATGTTAGATTTAGGGTTTCATCTATTCATTAACCGTGTTATAGATTGTCTGATCTGTTTAGAATAAGTATTATATCCCTAATCAGCGAAAGTAGATATTAGGGTGTAATATGAACTGAGTAGGCCTGGTCGTTACTGTTCATAGACAGAACTCGGAACAAGCGACAGCTTAGTCTCCGGGGCTGTTCTCTGAAAGGAACAAGCGCCATGACAGTGGGTTGTTCTAGCCATTGATCTATGTTTTGGACTTGTTCTTAATTCAAACTTGAATAATTGTGTGGCTTAATGATATCTAACACCCGTTTAATCACCCTAGGCTAGCTTTCTCTCAAAATTAAAACAGTTCAAACCGTACCTTGATCTCTGTTATTTTTACCTTGTTCTCTGTTAAATTTGAAAGTTTTAGCTAAGAAACTAAAATCTTAAGATATAGTGTAAAACGGTCCTCTGAAATTGAATCTCAAGTACTACAACTACAACTGTTAACTTGATAGTAGCAAGATCCGATTTTTAGTGTATCACTTTGTTATGTTAAAGGAAAACTGAAGATGGGTTTGAGGTTTACTTCTGATACTGATTCAACCTTGACAGCATACTCAAACAGTGATGGGCAGGTTGTGGTGAAACTAGAAGATCCACAACATGTTTCTGCATGTTTTTGGGGTCAAACATAATCTCATGGAGTGCAGTAAGACAACCATTTGTTTCTAGATCTTCCACAGAGGTTGAGTACCGTGCCTTGTCTGACACGACTGCTGAGTTAACATGGATATGCTCTGCTTTACAGGATTTGAGTCTCACACATGACAAGCCGGTCGAGTTGTATTGTGATAATATCTTTGCAATCCATCTCAAACTCGGTAATTCACAAGAAGTCTAAACATTTTGAGATTCATTATCACTTTGCAAGGGAAAAGGTGGCTCTTGGTATGATGATCATTTGTCATGTACCTTCAGAACTGCAGTTAGCAGACAAGTTTACCAAGTCCCTACCTCAACGAAGCTTCTTTAATCTGAAATACAAATTCAGAGTTGATTATTTGACTACCTCGAGTTTTTTTTTGGGGGGGGGGGGGGTGTAAACAAGATCCATCCACCATTGTTGGTGGGCTTGGCTTAACAACAAAACAAAGGCCAAAGTAACTACAAGACCATTCAAGATTCTCGATTACAGTCAAAGGCACCAACAACTACATTGACTAGAGGCAACACACAAAACTTCAAGGAAGCTCACTCTGCTTGTACTGCATTGCCACCTCACATGATCCAGCTCAATAACAAATTTGATGCTCTTATGGATATGGACAGCTGAGCTGTCATGTTACTCTTTTGTCGTATCTACACTAAAACTATATAAGCTAGTCTTATGTAATCCAAAAGCTCAGGTTGAATAAACGTATATTTTCAGTCTCATATTATCTTGTTATTCAAATTCCTCTGTTAACTTTCATTAATATGATATCATTATTTTGTAAATATGTACATATGTGCATGAATACAAAAGAATTACCTAATAAAAATCTACTAATACTAAAATCTACTAAAAATCTACTATTTATCAGGAATATTTATGATCCAACTTAGATTGTAAGGAACCTTCATAGGTAGATGGCTTTAAATTTAATGCATCACAGCTTTGAATCCAGTCTTGAGCTTTCAATATGTGTGTATTTTAAGTTTGTAATGGCTGATTCTTGCTTTGAATCCAGTCTTGAGCTTTCAGTCTATGTGTATTGTGCTGTAACGGTCACTTTCAAAGTTTCAATTATAGATGCAGGAAAATCTAAAATTGGAGGACAGATTCTCTTCCTCAGCGTTCAAGTGGATGACCGATAAATCCAGAAGTATGAGAAGGAAGCAAAAGACAAAAGTAGAGAAAGTTGGTGAAACTTTCTGATTAATTCAAAATGATAATCGTAGACTCATGACTAATGACTATGGCCACAAAGGTACGTCTCTTACAAATTGGTTGCTTGCTTTTGATATTTTAGTCTGATACTTTAGGTAATAATTTTTTATAATCATGCTGGTTCGTGAAACACACATAGCATATTCCAGCAATACGCGTCCCGCGGGCCGACCCGCCAAGGGCATGTGCAAGTCGCGGGTCGGGATTGGGCATCACTTTTTGGGACCGCGGCCCTCGCGGGCCAATACCGCCAAGACCCGCGTCAACCGAAGACCGCGGCGGGGCGGGCTTATGCGGGTCGGTACAACCCAATTGCCATCTGTAGTAATACTCAATAGAGAAGGTGTCCACGTCACCTTAAAAATTCAACCAATAGATAACAGCCACATGTCCAATATAATCTAAATTATTATTTTTTGATCAAAAATCTAAAATTATCATTATTTAATGAAACAAAGTAAAAGCGCAACATCATATCGGTGATCTAATGTGTTCAAATAATAATTATTTGTAATATTATATTGTGACATCATATGTGTTCAAGTAATAATTCTTTGTAATATTCTTCCTCATTTTAAAAGTGTTCTAAAAAAATTTCAAATAAATTTTAACAAAATATAATTTTTGATTTTTGTTGCATTTCAGTAGAAAGAAGTTTTATATCATCATTATTTACCATGTCATTTTTCTTCCTCATCACTTTTGCCATATCATAATTCCACGTAATTATTTCTTAAACCGGAAATGAAATTCAAGATTTAATATACTTAGATTGAAGGTTAGAAAGTGTTTGTGAAAAAGGTTCAAAAGTGCCCTTCCAGCTAATATTGCTCTTCCATTTAGAATAATATCATATACAATTTCTAAAGTTTTCCAGTGAACAGTCAAAAACGTTGCACCTGTAACTGATCCATCAACTCGACATGCAAAAGGGTAAAATGCTAAATCTCTTCCTCCCAAACTCATTTTAAGTAAGAAACCATCATTATTGCAAACGATAGCATTCCTTCTCTTGTGCTGCTTTGTGACATTTGCTACTAAGGAGCCAATTAACAAAGCAATAGATACAGCCTGGATCAGCCTCAAATTCAACAGTTTGAAGGCCACATGTGGACCAGCTAATTCAGTGCTTGAAGTGTTGTTCAATGGGCCATTCAGTAAGCGCATTGGTCTGATTTATGAGGTACTGGACTAAGAGAAGAAAAAATGCTCATGAAATGGCCTTGGAACAACTTGTACCAACAATCAACTTGATAGCTCGACAAAAACGTGAGCCAAAGAAGACCAGAAGGAGTTTGCAACACGACCTTAATCAAGTTGGAAAACTAGCTTACCATATGGATGAGCAAGCGAGAGTAAATGGACGATAATGGCATATACAATGGAATGTAACAGATCAAAACTTGGTTTGGTTTTGGTAGCATGCAACACACGATCTAATGGACCAATGGAGATAATGAAGACATCAGAAGGTCCCTGGGCTGGGCTCAGAAGTGTGTTGGTTGAGTAATGCCCATATCATGCCATAAAGAAGAAGGATCGACCACCTTGCGCATTATATTGTCGATGTTGGCTAGTTAAATGTATTTCTGATTTTTGTACTTCTAAGCCCACTAGGATTATAATTGGTGTTTTATAAACCAACTATAGATATGTTTTGGGTTTCTTAAACCCATTAGAAATAGGTTTTGGTTTTTCTTTTTCAGATTAAAATTAAGATTTCTTAGTTAGAGTTTTTTCTTTTCTCTTTATAAGCCAAAAAGCACGCACATATGTAAACTTAACCGATTCTTTTTAATAAACCTAAGATTTTAGGTTTACTTTTGTCTCCTTGGAGACTTCTATCTTGATCATTATGTGGTCAATCTTTCTCTTATTGTTTGGGAATCCATTTGTTACCAGGAAGATTACTCTTCTATTTATGTGATTGTTCTATCAGGCATTAATAAAGCAAGGTTACACTCGTAGATAGTTATCGCGAAACGACAAATAAGTCTTCCGCATACTAGGAGTGAAGTTCATCATGTCCATCCTAGAGTCTCAAATGTTTAGGATCCATTCCACCCTCCTTAAAGTGATTCGTGGGAGAGTTAACATATCCGAGATCGTATCAAGTGGTATCAGAGCCTCTTGAAGGTTTAGGGTTTTATTCTTTAACCTATATCACGTGTTCATCATATATACAGAAATCTTCTATGTATTCATATAGAAAACATGAATGAAAGGCTAAATAACAAGCAATAAGGGATACATTGCAAGGAAGAAGAAAAGAGATCCAGATTCTAATGTTTTATGGGGAGTTTGATCTAGACACATATCTAGAATGGGAGAAGGATGTGGATTTCTTTTTTAAATACCACAACCACACTGAGGATAAGAAGTTACATCTATCAACTACTGGCTTAAGTGGGTATGCACTTGACTGGTTGTATCAGATTGGTAACAACATGAAACGCGGTGGAAAGTTGTAGATTTCTTCTTGGTATGAGATGAAGTCTGTCATGAAGAAAATGTTTATAGCCAAAAGGTATGGCCAAACTGATCTAGAACATTTGAAAATCCAATCTAGGTCAGATACATAACATGTTGGGATGTCCAGAGATGAGCTGAATATCTACTATGGTCGTGAGGCACAAAGAAAACCGAAGCTACTACATACACATCTTGGCTATCATGATTATTTGCAGAGCACACAGTTTAGAGAAAACCTCAGTAACATGATAGCTCAATCACTCACTACAGTGGTCCAAAATCAACCAAAGAGGTCAGTCCCACAACCAAACTCAAGAGTTGATGAGCTAAACTAATAACCAGAAGGAACCAACAGAGAAGAAAAAGAAACTGCAGCAAAATTGACTGAGAAAGAACTAGAAATTGAATCAAAACAAGAGGAGAGTCTACCATCTTTGTTTGATCACGTGTAAGATCTAATCAAGGCTGAAAAAGAAGTGTTTGGTGAGGAAATTTTAGTTCATAAGGAGTCACCTCAGACTTTAATTGAACAAGCTGGATTCATTAGTTTTTTTTCTTATGAGTTACTGATCAAACCTCTTGTGTGTGTTTAGTTCAATCTTGTGGAGCATTTGAGGTATGTCAAGGGGCTGTAGAACCATGTATTTGAACCAGGAGGAAATGTGTGTGAGTTTAAGAGAGTTAGCAACAACCTGGTACAAAGAACAACAGCCACGAAATTAAGCTTCCACCATTCACTTATTCATATTGAACATGATTTGAGTTCAAATCCTTTTGAAAGAGAAGAAATGAGTATAGTTCAAATCAGCAGCCAAGGCAAGGAAAAAGAAAGCAAGTCTGAGTTACATGTGTTAATGAAAGACTTGCAAGCTTGGCCTCATCATCCTAAGACAATAAAACACGTGACTCCTGTGTCATTGAGACTGAGGAGTGCTTGTGCAGACTAGTTTCAGTAGTCCTAGCAGGAAAAACAAGAGATGAAACAACCAAGAACTGGTTCTGCACTTCACCAGCTAACTTGAGATGGTTAGTGAGCGAGTGTTAGAAGGTAAGGGACGACCCTCAGATCCAATAGGGGTATGCAAGCTGCTTTTCATGACCTATTGATCATAGGAAGCAACCAGGAATGATAGCAAGAAGTTGGATTCGAGGTGTCTTAAGAGATGAACGTAGTACTCTAATTCTCGATCATGTTGGGTTACTTTGACCACCTGATTAGCAAGGAGGGTTCTTGCTTAACCCTGGAGAGACAAAGGTACACAAGAGCACTAATAACAAACTAGCTGAAGGTACAACACGGTTTGGAGCAGCATAATTACTGTTCTTTCTTATAAGATGGCTTGGATTTAAGGACAAATCCTTTTAAGGGAGGAGATTATGATGTGACCTGGATCAGTTTCAAATTCAAGAGTTTGAAGGCCACGTGTGGACCAGATAAGTCAGTGCTTGAAGTGTGATTCAATGGGCCATTCGGTGAGCTCATTGGTCTGATTATGAGGTATTGAACTGAGAGAAGAAGAATGCTCATGATATGACCTTGAAACAACCTATACCAGCAATCAACTTCATAGCTTGACAAGAACATGAGCCAAAGAAGACAATAAGGAGTTTTCCACACGATATTGAGCAAGTTGGATGACCAGCTTACCATATGGATGAAGAAAACGAGAGTAAATGGACGACAATGGCAGATACAATGGAAAACAATGAATCAAAGCTTGGTTTGAATTTGGCAGCATGCAACACACGACCTAATGGACCAATGGAGCATATTGAAGACATCAGATGGTCCTTGGGCCAAGCTCAGAAGTGTGTTAGTTGAGCAAGGCCTATATCAGGCCATAAAGGAGAAAGATCGACTACCTTGGCCTTACTTTGTCGATTTTGGTTAGTTAAATGTATTTCTGATTTTTGTACTTCGAAACCCACAAGATTAGGATTGGTGTTTTATAAACCAACTAGAGATAGGTTTTGGGTTCTTAAACTCATTAGAAACAGGTTTTGTTTTTTTTTTCTTATTAAATTAGAATTAAGATTTTCTAGTTAGGGTTTTATGTTTCTCTTTATAAGCCAAAAAGCATGCACATATGTAAACTTAACCGATTCTTTATAATAAACCTAAGCTTTTTGCTTTACTTTTGTCTTCTTGGAGACTTCTATCTTGATCATCACGTGGTCGAGCATGTTCATATTGTTTGAGTATCCATTCGTTACCAGAAAAATTACTCTTATGTTTACGTGATTGTCCATCAAGCATCAATAAAGTGATGTTACACTCGTAGATAACTGTAGCTAGGCCTCAGAATAAAAAACAAGAACCAAAAACCGAACCGGAACCAAACCGAAAATCAATAATAACTGAATAGTTCCTAAATTTCTATAACCAAAAAACCGAAACCAGACCGAAACCGAACCAAAAACCGAACGGGTACTGAATATCCAAAATATAAATTATATATCTAAATATTAGTTATATTTAGTATTTAAATTGACAAAATATTCTACAAAAATATTACTTATAAACTGAACTACCAAATATTTTTATCCAAAGTATTTAAAATTATATGAACCTTAAAGAATCGAATGACCCAAATAGTTATATCCAAAAAATTAAAATTTATCTGAATTACCCAAGTTTTAATCCAAAACCCCAAAAAAATTGTTTTATTTCCCCGAATATTCAAAACTAACAGAAAAAACCAAAACCGAACCGGAACCGAAGTGGAACCAAAAGTTTATTGGATATTAGCCGGTTCTTATAATTGTTATATGAACAGAACTCGAACCGAATTTCATAAATAACCGAATGGTTCCTATATCTCTAGAACCGAAAAAACCGAAACCCAAAAGAAGCGAACTGAAACCAAACCAAAAATCGAACGCCCAAACCTAGCTGTAACAAAACAACATCTAAATCTTTTGTAGCCTAGGTGTGAAGTTCATCACATCCATCTAAAGTCTCAAAATTTTAGGATTCATTCCACTCTCCTTCAAGTGATTCATGTGAGAGACAGTTTATCCAAAAATCGTATCAGCAATAGCTTTGAGCGGCAATGTGTCTATTCAAGACCAAACAAGGTGCATCTCAAATCTCCTCAGTCTCTATCAATATTACTCATTTCGACAACCAGAACTTCAAACTTTTGTTTACATGATAACTTCTGGATTAATGTCGCAGACACTGGAAGTTAAACCAACATAAACTTTATGAAACCGGGCGAAGCCAACTTCACATTTTTTAGTTATCAAAAAAAAAAAAAAACATAAACTTTATGGAATACACAAAAAGGAACTTTTTGCAACTTTTGCTTTTATTAGCAAATTAAAATCCAGTGGGCATTTTATATGGTACAAGTTTTTTTAATACAAGACCCAACAACAAAATAATATATAGGGTAATGGACACGTGTGCTTTACGTGTCTCGTGCTAATTTCTTTCCCGAATACGTGTGAAACCAAACTTGCCTCTGTAGTGTCCACTGGATAAAAAATATACATCTCTGGATGGTTTCTTCTAGGATTGCTTAGACAGACCAAAATTGATTCAAATTGATTCTTCGTTGGACTGCTCAACACGAGCGCCAAACTCTACTGAACCATTTCAAAACTGCTGAAATAAATCCAACATCTTTTCATCCTTTCCATTAAGAAAGCTCAACCTTAAGCCGATTTCCGACGAGATTTCTAACAGGCTAAGACTGATTTCTAATAGAAAGAATTTAAAGTTTATCCTTCAAAATAGATTTTCCATCACAAGCTAAACAGGATTTGATTTAGAACACGGAAGAGTAATAAAATAACAACCCATTACAGAGATAGATGAAGAACAGTGTAAAGTTGCTATGATATGGGATGAAGAACACAAAAGGGAACCTAAAAACATTATGGTTACTTCTCCTAACAAATTACATCCAAATTTTTATTAAATACATAAACACACACAGACGAACATTACTTAATATATCTAAAAGCCCTTTATCTTATATATGTTCTTCTCTCTCTCTCTCTCTCTCTCTCTCTCTCTCTCTCTCTTGTTATTTTCTTGAGACTTTATTTCAGTCAATCGTCATTGGCTGACTCATGCAGCATCTGAAACGGGCTTTTCTAGCTGTCGTCATTATCTCTGTTTCCGCAGCTTCAAGCAGACTCACAACCTCAAGAAAACATGGTCTCACTTCGGGGTTAGCATCCCAACACCGAGTCATGATCTCATTCAGCACCGGGAGACAATCATTTGGGACCGTTGGTCGGACACCTCGGTTAACAACAGCAAACGCAGCCTGAACAGCTGTCATGTTCTGGAACGGTAACAGTCCTGTGATTAACTCCCATAGCACGATCCCAAAACTATACACATCCACCTTTTGATTGTAGGCTCTATGCTGTATCATCTCACTGCATCCATCAACATATATAGAATCAATATATGTAACTTGCATATAGAATAAAGAAACTGTTTTGAAACTTACGGAGCCATCCATCTGTAAGTTCCAGTTTCTGGTGTCATTCCTTCGGTTTGAACTTCGATTCTTGCAACACCAAAATCCGCAATCTTGATTGACTTATCAGCAGAGATGAGAAGGTTATCTGACTTGAGATCCCTGTGTATGAAGTTGCGTCCATGGACATAAGCCATACCCCTAGCAACATCCAACGCCTGTTTAACAGCTAACTTCAACGGCACTGCTCGGTTCTGTCTCTTTGTCAAAAACTGCCTCACGGAACCTCCTTTAGCGTATTCAGTCACTATACACCACACCATTGGCTTGCGACACGCACCGATGAACCTCACGATGTTCTGATGCTTCAAATTCGGAAGCATAGACACCTCCTGCTGAAACTGCTGTTCCATGAACTGAGCCTTTTCCGGGCTGTTCTCTGGCCGCTCAAGTATCTTGATGGCTACATCCTCCCCATTGTAAGTCCCTTTGTATAATTTACCAAATGCCCCTTGAGCAAAAGGAGGACCCATGTGGAGTTTCCTCAGATCAATCGTCCATTCTTCATAGTTGGCCAGGCCTTGGGTTGGATACGTGCTATCCATCAGCGCTTGAGCTAAGGCATCATCGTTCAAGGCGTGTGTAACTTTCCCAGGGCGAAACACGCTTTGCCCAACGGAGAGTGAGTAGACGACGCTGCGCAGTGGCTTCAACCCCGGGTGGCCAATGAGAGCATCGCTTGAACCAACGCTACTGTTGTCAACAGACATAGAGACAGAGCCTCCGGTCTGCATACTCTCCATAGACATGTTGGAACCTTCATTGAGCTTTTGATAAAACTCTTGCGTGAAAGCATAGTCGTTGTTGTGGTTCCCAACAGCCAGCACATTGAACTTTGCTCCCTCGAGCATCTCTCTTTCCAATTTAACGTGTTAGGAATCTCTGAACAAACATAGAATCTTTAATACTAAAGATGACACAAAGCAATCCACATACACTAATCATGAAGCTGGGTTTACTTTCTAAAGAAACTTACTTTGTGAAATGAAAGCAAAGAGCCTTGAGCTTCTGTTGCTCTAGGAGACCCTTGACCTGTAATTAAAAAAAAGCTCTACACCATGCATGCACTCCCTGAGATAGTGAAAAGAAAGAAAGCAAAGGCACACAAACTTAGTTTAACTCTTTACCATAAGATTTGAATTTCATTTCCTCCAAGAGACTACAGAGAAAGAGAAACCAACTTTGAAATATCATCATCATCATTGCTACATATATTGAAAGAGACAGTGGCCAAGAATCCAAAACCGAGAAGACAAATAATTAATACACAGATCCAATAAAATCTTTAAAACAAAAGATGAGACAAAGCAATCACTACAACATATACCAAAAGAAGAAAGATACTAAAAATAGCATGTTCTTATTAATCATCAAAAGCCGGTTTACTTACTTGCCAACTGAAAGCAAGAACCTTGAGCTTGTATACCAAAGAGCTCTACACCATGCACGCCCTTAGATAAATAAGCTACTGAAACAACAAAGAAATCAAAGCACAAAAAACTTAGGTTAAAATCTTTACCAACAGATTCGAATTTCATTTTCTCCAAGAAATTAAAAAGTGAATAGAACATACAAAGTAAGAACACAGATCCGATGATTCAAGTAGGGAAGAAGAAGAAATTAGGGTTTACGTAGAGCTTTTCTAACAGTTGATGTAGACAGGAACACATGAAAGTAAGCCCTTTTCTCAGCAGATGATGAGTAAGAAGATGGAAGAGAAGACCAACATCGAAGTCAAGCAATTAGCTCATCGAATCTCAAACCCTTCAGCTCTGATTAAAGTGAAATCCAGAGGTTAAAAAATCAGAAACCTAATTAGATTGAAGAAGGAAGAGGAAGAAGAAGACGCGTCAGTCGTCGTTTCCCATTTACTTTCCCCACCTCTCTATATTTTCTCCTTTGTGTGTTTATTTAATTTATTGGCTAATTCCTTTTCATTAGTCCCACCCTCACTCATAATAACTGTGTCACACGCGCTTTTCGTAAAATATACCTCTTCTGTGTTACAGTACGTGTGTGATCAGATTGGGTCAATCAATTATTCCAAAATTATAGGGAGATTACTCAAAAAAGTTTTAAAGCATATAAGGGCATCTTTAGAAAGGTCGTTTAACCAAAAGTAGTGGTGGGTCCCACCACTTTAGTTAAGAGTTTAAATCTTCTAAATAAGAATCATCTCTTGCACTGTTTCGCAGACCCTACTAATACGTGGCGATCCGTAATTGATTCACTTAATTTTTTTTTTCTTTTTCTTAAAAAAAACCAAGAAAAGCAAAAAAAATAAAAATAAGAGACCAAAGATGGGTCTCTATGATAATGATGCTCTTATATAGGTAGCACTTTAGATACTTCAATACCAATTATCATTTTTTTTTCCATGTGTTCCAAAAGGATCAAACAACCATAGGAGTAATAAGAGAAGTTGTTTTATCATTAAAATATTACTCTTTTGAGGTAAGTAGACATGTATACAAATATTCCTTTTCCATAATGTTCAGTTTGTAAACCAACACAATATTTTATATGTCCAAATTTTTTAATTTCAAATTCTTCTTTTATATATCTTATTGTTTTCTTTTATTTTTATGAGTCTTGACAATGTTTAGATCACTTATATATACGATAATAATTAAAAATTCTGATTATTTTGTTAATGCATACGGACATGTAGGATTGTTTACATATCATTTTTTAGGTAAATATTTATTGATGTGATTGTACCACATGCGTCGAGACTGTTTTAACTTGTATAATGTTATTTGTAATTTTATTAAACATAATTTTCTATGTTTAATATTTAATTCTTCTGGCATCTTAAATTTTTTTGTGGATTTTCGGATAGATCATTGTTTAATGATTTGTATAAATATGTTGTAACAAAGTTCATTAGACACTTCTCTAATTTTCAATTTGCATCTAGGTTCAAAATAAATAAATATGTGGTTGCATCTATAACATGAAAATGTGTTTTTTATAATCTTTTCTGGCTCTTTTAGAGAAACAGTGAACCATGAGACGCACCTTGTATCTCATGATCTCATTTTTACAAAAAGAAAAATCCATTTGTATTTAATTGGTTTCACGACTTCATTTGTAATTATAATATGTCTAAGTACTTCTTGTTTGTTAAGCGAATCAAATTCGACTTGATTTGCATTTTTTTTCATTTTTTTTTGTCATCTGTTGTTATATTGATTCGAAACTGGATTAGCCAAAAGGCCTGATACAACGAAGCTGGCTGTCGTAACAAACGACACCAGAAACTAGAGTCGGCGGTTTACAAGCACAACCCCGGAGTCATAAGCCAGCGATTGCAAAGATACAATCCCAGAAACAAACATTCAAATACGACAAGAACACATACAAGAAAATAAAAAACCAAAGACCAAAAATCCTAGACGAGACTCAAGACCCAGCCATAGAGAGAACGAAACCGGCCCGATAGTTTATGGATAACCGGCCCGAGAAAAAAACATTCAAACAGCATTTTTTTCATTTTATCTAGTTGCGTCTTTGCATTCAGAATTTGATTTGGTTCTTGATCCGCACTCTCTTCATTTACTTCCTATGACATAATGTATGAGAAAATATCCTCAACGCCACACATTTTATTTTGCTTCCATATTTTTTTATTATGAAAGTAATTGATAGATTCACATGATTCTTTTCAGATTCATGATGTTCAACATTGTCACCATCCTTATGGTTCATTCTAACTTTTTGTTACATTGGAAAGAAATTGTATCTCAATTTCTTTTCATTTCTCAGAAATAGGTCTACCGCGCTTCAAATCTATTTTACTCTCACATGTGTTTTTTTTCTTTTCCACATTGATGTGGTATTTTATATGAGCTTGAACATTTACTTTAGATACATGTGGTTTTGTTATTGTTTTAGTATTTGTAAATGCATAGGTATTTTCGATTCTTTGCAAATGCCTAATTTGATAGAATTCTAATCATGGTTGGTTTATAGGAGAATCAAGATGAAACAGACATGGTAGTGACTAGTTTATAACATGTTCTACATGTATTCTCTCCTTATAACTGGAAAGATATGTTCATCAAAATGATAATCAGCAAAACATGTCATAAATACATCACCAAAATATAGTTTTAGATATGTATAGTTAATGTAGAAGTATAATAACATATATATACATATATATATATGTAACCTTGCTTCAGGTCTCATCTTTGAACGTTAAAGATGTGCAATAGGTACGTACATCGCAACCCAAGACCATTAGATAAGAAATATTTGTTTCTCAACCAAATGTTAAATGTATTTGGAAATATTTATAGTGAATTTCTGCATGCCAAAAATAGTGTGTCTCCGTACAAAAGTTAACAGTTTTGATTTAATAATTAATGGTCTTGGTAGGATTTATTTATGATCTAACAAAACCATTTTATGTATAAATACGAGGTATATGAAATGCAAAATCAATTCCAGTTACCGTACAATAATCATTGAATGATTGAAATGTAAATTTACTAATACTATCTCATATTTATTTTATTAATATTATATAACAAGAAAATTAGAATTATATATATAATATTTACTTTTTAATATTGGTATTATGTTATTACAAACTGTGAGAAATATTACAAATAATTTTATATCCAATAATTCTACATTCTTTATGAAGAATCACGTCTTACTACATCACTTAATCGCTCTATAAGATCCATGCTTGATAGTACTCATTGATCCATGCGGAAGACTTCTTGTAAACTTTTTTCTTTTGTGAAAGTCTTTTATACAGTTTTTTCTATATTTTTATTCTTTTCAAGTGTTACTTCTTCATTTGTTTACTTTATTTTGTATTTACAAATTTGATTATATATTCGGTCATATGAAAATAATCAAAAAAAAAATTTAACCCATGGTGTAATATTGAATAAATTTTTTAAGTTTATACATAATCAAAGGACAACAAAAATAAAATGCAAAGAAATAAAAAATTGCAGAAAGATTAAGATATCATTAGGTATCGTGTAACAGAGAAACTTTAAAAAGTCAAAGAAAACACCTTAGTAACAAAGAGGGAAGATCTTTAGATGGATAGCTCATGTAGCATTCAGTGGGTTTTAGGAGAGCGTACCCCCAAGGTCAACCATTACAAAGTCACACATGATGAGATGATAACCACTCAAGTCCATTGCGTACGATATAAGAATGTATAGGACCGATAGTGATGGTCCTTAGTCACATTTATGTCGATGCAGGCAGGCTGCCACTTGATTTCGTTATGGTTAGGTATAATCAAGGCACCAATCTGATAATCTGAACACTGGGGAGCAAAACAACCCCAAAAAACATAACCAAAGTAACACAGATCGGCTGACACAGAACAACGAACAAGCTCGAACTACACATGAATCAAACTGAATAGAGACCACCAACGGAAGGAATAACCAGAGAAGAAGTTCAACCTAGCAAGAGGAGGTGGAGCGGAACATGAACAACACAAGCCCGACCAATAAATAGTCCTACCCCGCAAACAAAAGCAGAGGAGAGGCCTAGACGATGAAATGTACAAGAGTAGCACCCGGATAAAACACATCAAGGAAGACTAGCATCATCAATATTTTGCCTGTGAGATCTTTTGGGTTGATACCCACCGGCTCTAAGAAAATGTATGGGATACCAATTATGATGCTCTAGTATTTCATATAATTTTCAGACTCCATTTTTATTTTACTAATAAGGAACCAACTTTACCTGATATTGATTAGTTATCATACTGACAAAATTCAAATTCAATACTACGATTTTCAGTTTGTTATAACTAAAAACTTTCATACACACCAATTAACCATTAACGTGGATTATATGTTGTACATTAACAATTTAGAGGTTTTGTTTGTTACATCAGTGGTATAAACAGTTGATCAAATGTGAATGTGAATACATTTATCAGAGTTTTGTAATTTTCTTTTCAGCTAAAACCATAAAATATATTATCGTCATTAATTTATCTCCTTTTTTATAAAATAAAATACTATTGGGGTCAATATTTGGAAAAGGCTCCCTTTACACACACACTCTCTGAGGATAAACAAAGGAAGATAAATACATAAAACATACATATACATTAATACTTATCTCCTTTTTCAAATGTTTTTTTCCTATATTTCTGTCTTGTCTCTCACTCAATCAATGGTCATGGGTTGTGCACAGCACCTGAACCTGGCTTTACGAACATTGTTCATTACCTCTGCCTCGGCTCGCTCGAGCATCATCACAATCTCAGTGAATGGAGGACGCACTTCAGGGTCTGCGTCCCAACAACGAGTCAAGATGTTTCTCAGGACAGGAAGGCAATCGTCTGGGATCGTTGGTCTCACTCCTCTGTTCACAACCGCAAACGCTGCCTGAACAGCTGTCATGTTCTGAAACGGGACCATACCGGTCAATAGTTCCCATAGCACGATCCCAAAGCTGTACACATCAACCTTCTGAGTGTAAGGCCTGTGCTGGATCATCTCCCTGCAAAATACCATCACAAGATTCACTTGTAAACTATAAGCATTTCATATTAATTAAAAGCTTTGATGAAATATTTGTTTAATCATTCTATATCCTTCAGCATATGCCATAACAAAACAACTAGTGCTAGTAGACAGTTACATGCAATGAGTTAATATATATTCCAAGTAAAGGTGGAACACAATGGGATTATATTCTCAGAGGTTGACTTAATAAGGGTTTGACAAAAAACAATACTGTGATAGCATATGCTTGGAATATCTTTCTGGTTGACTTACTACACCAAGTAGTATTCACTTTCCATTATAGTTTTACCTACATGTCAAATGAAGCAAAATGATCTACAAAACATTAAAAAAGTTAAAGGGCACAAAGGAGGACTCATAGACTACATTAAACAAAGATCAGATACCAAACAAAGATAGACAAAGGTTGAGAAGAAACATATCTGAAATTTATGGGACCAAGATATGCTAAATTGCCACTAAAATCTCCAAATCAAATAACATTAGCACTCAGTAATATAAAGAATTTGAAACCCTCCCAACTTTCTAATGGCACATATTCTAAATATTTCACCATGTATGTCCTTTGGTTCTAGTTACAAGCTGATGCTAAGAAACTTAAGCATGACTGAGTAGCCAGAGGGGGACCAGCAAAATACTCAAAATTGTGGGGGCATTAAGAGCATTTGGTCAAAACAAAAGGAAAATAAGAAGCAAAAGTTTATGCCATATCATATTTCATTATGCTTCTCTCAACTTCGCTCAAGATGCTACTAGGGCATATCAAATAAGATTCACATCCCTGAATCACCATAGCATGGTTGACTATCACCACTGCTGTGAAGCTAGTGGATTACACTATGTACAAATCAAAATGGAATAAAAATAATACTCAAGTGGGTAAAACCTAAATCAGGAAACAAAAGTCTTCTCCACAATCAATGCCTTTCTTCTTATAAAAAAGGCAGAATCTGCTTAATGCGTATGGTCCTATGATACTTTTTAGAATTTCTGATTTGATTTGCATGAAACTAATAGTCTCTCATTAGCCGCTTCAATAACATAGTGGTGATTTCACTAAGTACAAAATAACCAACAAGCTATTGCAGTTGTGCTAGAGTGATATGGATTAGACAACTTAATCAAGGTAATTGAAATAGCAGAAACGTTATGCATCATTAAAGGTGAACACTATTTATTAGTACACATACATGCGTAGTTTATGCATGTCGTTGCAAACATGAAAACTCAGAGATAAATTATGCACATGTAAGTATACAAGTTTTGAAAATGACTCTTAAGAAATTAACATAAGGAGAGTGTATAGGGAGAAATGTATTAGACTTACGGGGCCATCCAACGGTAAGTCCCTGTCTCTGGAGTCATTCCTTCTGTTTTGACCTCGATCCTAGCAACACCAAAATCTGCAATTTTGATGGATCTATCCGCAGAGATTAGAAGATTATCTGATTTCAAATCTCTGTGAATATATCCAAGTCCATGCACATATGCCATTCCGTTAGCCACATCCAACGCCTGCTTAACCGCCAGCTTCAAAGGCACTGCTCGGTTTTGTCTCTTGGTCAAAAACTGTCTTAAGGAACCTCCCTTGGCATATTCTGTAACAATGCACCACACCATTGATCTACGGCAGGCACCAATAAACCTGACGATATTGTCATGCTTCAGCGTAGCAAGCATCATCACTTCCTGCTGAAACTGTTGCCCCATCAGCTGTGCCTTCTCCGGATCATTCTCAGGCCTCTCAAGTATCTTAATGGCCACATCCTCACCATTGTACGTTCCTCGATACAGCTTACCAAAGGCTCCTTGAGCAAAAGCAGGACCCATATGGAGTTTCCTTAGATCAATTGTCCATTCGTCGAAACCCGCCAGTCCTTCAACAGGATATCTACTGTCCATCAAAGCTTGCTGTAGAGCGTCATCGTTGAGCTCATGGTTCCCTGCTGGACGGTAAACACTGTTTTCAGTAGAACCGGTGTAATGTTGGCGCACTGGTTTCAGACCAGGGTGGCCTAGAATGTGTGTTTTAGAATCATTGGACCCAACACTGCTGTTATCCATCGAGGTTGCTACAGAGACACCAACAATAGTTGTCTGTAAACTATCAATAGACATGTTGGAACCTTCGAGTTTTTGGTAGTCTTCATAGTAATTGTTATTGTTTCCTCCAATGAACTTTGGTGCATCGATCATTTTTTTCCCAATTTATTCAACCACTGATCAAAGAAGGCGTTGATCTGTATATTCTGTAACATTGAGAAAAAGAATCACAAAACCTTATTAGACATAAAGACCAGAATGTCTGATTTTGATTGATTTTCAGACATATCTCAACTTCTATTTATGGTTTATGTGAGGATATTACCCTAAAAGACATTCTTTTCTACATTTGTCCAAACAGAAAAAGATGATTTTACTTTCAAGTCTCAAGCTTTCTTATGACTAGTCTCATTTTAAACGGTCTCTTCATCGTCAAGAACTTGAAGCAAAGAGTAGGAAACAAGTCAGATCATTACAAACCCAGTTTTGATTCAAAGACAACGAGAAAACAAATAATCGATCAATGGAAACGCTAAAGAAAGTGGAAAGAATGGATTTGATCAAATTTTGGTTGGGTCAAAATCTGAAATTTGTTTTGACTATTCAAAGATGATGATGATGATGATGATTACCAGTATGGAGAAAGCTAAGAAGAAAAGAAGCAACTTAATGTTATTTGGAAAGCAGAGATTGTGGTAAGAGAGATAACATCGGAATGGTAATTACCAGAAGACGATTCCAAGCCGGAGAGAGAGAGAGAGAGAAGAGAGGACCAAACACGAGGAACGACGATGAGAGACAAGTCGTGTCAGTCTTCGCTCCTCTTTATAAAATAAAATCCATTTCAGTTTCTATATTTTGTCGTCATTTCTTTAATTACAGTTTCCTTTTTTTTTTTTTCTTTAACAAACAAATTCTTCTTTTCTTTTGTGGACAATTTTGACAAACAAATTCATTATTTTAAAACTGAAAATAACACAGTTTGTATAAAAATCCAAACAAATTAGATAAAGTTATATGCTATATACTAAAAAAGATATTTTACATAATAAAACTTTATCGCTGATGAGTCATGCAAATGACAATTACTAGATCTAAGAAACAACTAGAGGTTATTTTTACCTTTGCATTTAGAATTAGATTCTTTTATTTGGTGTATGAAAAATATGATTCAACATATGATATGTTAATATTTTGAAATGGACTGCAATTAGACAACCGTCTAGGCATTAGGCACCACTCATCCGTTTTGATTTATACCAAATCGATTTTAAAAGTCAGATTAATCAGTCTAAATGACCGCCTAGCCGCCTAGATGACCGGCTAGTCACTTGGGTGACCGCCTATTTTTTAATAATTATTTTTATTTATTTATTTGATTTAAAGTATTATAAGTGCAATTTATTTACATAATTTTGATGAAATTATACTGTATTAAGTTTATATTTTTATATTTGTATGTTTTATTCCATTTTAAACATGAAAATGTATTATTTTTTTAAATGTTGTATAATACATTAAACAATATAAAATTCCGTTCCGCATATTTTCTACTTAATCCCCAATTTTTCGATAGATGGTAGGCCTAACCTAGCCGCTCGACTAACGCTTAGCGTTATTCCTAATAGGGGTCATTTCAATGATTCAAAATCTGATAACATGACCAAGTATTTCAACATAATTGATGGAAATATCATCTCTATAAGGAAAATTCTAGGATTTCAAGATTATCCACAATAAACTTGACCGAACGAGCTTTCTATAGAAGTTTAGTTTTCGTCGGTTATTTTATTCCGTCATAAATTTTCAGACTCCTTTTTGTTTGAATAATAAAATAACCTGTTGATGTAAAAAAAACTTTATTACTAATAAATTATTATATTTGTTATTTTCCTTTCTATACAGTTAATGTTACTATAATATGAAATATATGCATGGTAAGTACACTTTGGCTGGTTTACTATTGCACACCTTATAACAAAAATGATGCTTTTGATACTCATGAAATTCAGACAATTTGATGTATTTAATCTTATTATATGTTATATAGTAAAATAAAATGATATTTTACATAGAGGAGAGATCCTTTTTCTCTCGAGCGACGTATTAGGCGATTATCAAAACCTCTGTCAAAACTCGCTCTTCATCGGGATTTACCGTGTCCGACGGTTTCGGCCGTAGGTTTTTCTTGTTTTTCTCTTTATAGTTAATACTAGTTTCGTAATCAAACCAATTCATGTTGAATAACATCATTTTTTATTTGGGGGCGGGTTTTGTTGCTGACTCACCATTTGTTGTCATCTTGGCTTCTTCCCTGGCGAATATCAACTATGATGTTGGTTGTAGATATATCAATCCTAATTTTCAAAATTATGAGGAATTGGATAAGAAGATCAATGAGTATTCATCACTTGTTGGGTAACCTTCTTTTCTTCCAAGTGGAGTATTATTCTTTGGTGTTGTAATTTCTGGGCAGAAATTACAGTACTGATGGACTTCTCTTGCACTTGTTGCATGTTTGTATAATCTCTCGAGGATCTCGATGTGAGCACACACATAATCAACACTAAAAACCGCCATGGCCAGGGATTTTAAGAGATTGAAGCACTATATACACTCAGGTTTGAAGGTATTCTTGCAAAACCCCGTGGGCTTGATTGGTATGGTGAAAAAGAATGGCTGGAGAAAAGTAGAATTGAAAACAAGGAGGAGTTTGCAGATGTTTCAGCAACAAAACAAACTAAAGATATGACTTTATCGGTTTCAAAGCAAAAGAATCTCAATGTCAGAGACAGTTTCAACAAATATGTTATCTCCTTCAGCGGGAGTGTTTGGGACGGATTAGGATGTAACAGATGGATCATATCCAATGATCTTTTTAGAAATAAAAGGTATTTACTCACAAAAACTGAGCGCCGAAAAAAGATAGTGAGTACCCTATTCTACGAATGCGTTAGGAAGCATCATATTACTGTTATCTCTATTAATTTTTTTTCTTAACAATATGTTTGTTGTAACTTATGTTTCATGTAATGTGTAATATCAATTTGAAATTAATAAAGTTAAGATGTTAAAAATGATATTTTACATAAAAAAGCTTTATCGCCACTAATGAATTACTAAATTCAGTTTTCAATGTTTTATGATACTATAATACATACTAGATTTTATGTCTACACTACGTGCATATTGTGTATTAGAAATTTTTTGTAATCATTTTAAATTTTATTTAAGAAAAAAATCATTTATATAATTTTGGGCTAATAAAATAGAAATGTCTAAAATAGTAAATCATATGTAGCTTCTATCTTGGTCTTTTTTTTTAATATTGTTGTCTTGTTGCATTTGACATTAATCTTATACGTTTTTTAGTGTTTTGATACCTCTTTTGAGTGTCTTAATATGATTCAGCATGTTCTTTTGAAGTGTTAATAACATCTACTGTAGGATTGTTTCTTGTTGTGTTGATGTGAGCAATGCTTTTCAACATTTTCTATGAAATTCGTTAACAAGAATAGTACATGGTAATGTTATATATGTTTAAGTAACTGATACTACAAGAAAACATGGAGAATTCTGACGGAAATTTCGACGGACGACCAATTTGTCGAAAAATACCTAAGAATTTCCGATGAAATTCCTATCGACAAGAGTCGTCGGAATTTTGTCGGAATATTCCAACGAAATTCCGATGAAGAAGCGTCCGTCGGAATATTCCGACCAAGTTCTGACGAAATTTTGACGAATATTATGACCATTTGGAAATCTGTATATTCCGACAAAATTTTGATGAAATTTCAGAATAATTTCAAAGAAAATCCGACGATATTTATGACTATTTCGTAGCCATTTGAAAATTTTGTAAATTCTGACGGAATTCCGACGACTAAGATTTTTCCGTCAAAAAACCGTCGGAATTTTGTTGGAAGTGTCGGCAGATTTCTTCTATAATTGGTAGCTTCCCTCATTTTCCTCATTCACTCTTCATATCTCTCTTCATTCTCTTTATTGCCTACAAAACCCAAAAAAAACTGTCTTCTCCAAATTATGTTTATCTCTCGTGGATGGATAAACCTCATCTCGATCCAAACACCAATTTACTTACGGAAGAATACGCGAAATACATTACGGAATACATGACGCTAGTTCAAGGCCAACCGGAAGTAAATACCGGTATGTTAAGATGTCCATGCTCTTCCTGTAAAAATAATAGGATTCATAAGGAGTGGGATGTTTGGACTCATTTATATTTGAAAGGGTTTACACGGAATTACAAAGTTTGGTATCTTCATGGAGAAACTAGTTATGAATATGGTAGTACTAGCGAACCTCAGAGGGTAGTTAGGTTAGAAGAACCAAGAACGGATGTAGATTACGGTGTATGTATGGAGGAGATGGTAAATGATCATTTTAGAGGGAAAGAAGAACCCAATGCAGAAGCTATGCGATTTTTTGAAAAGTTGGATGCAAGAAAACAACTTTTGTACAAAGGGTGTAGAGATGGTCATTCAGTTTTATCAACTGCAACCAGATTGATGGGTATAAAGACAAATTATAATTTGGCTGAAGAATGCGTGGATGCGATTGCTGATTTTGTTAGAGGTGTTCTACCGGAAGATAATCTTGCACCAAGTTCATATTACGAGGTTCAGAAACTTGTTTCGGGTCTTGGTTTACCGTATCAGATGATAGATGTATGCATGGACAACTGCATGATATAGTGGAGAGCGGATGAGAACCGGGATACATGCAAATTTTGTGGAAAACCTCGTTATCAGGATACGAGTGGAAGAGTTCTGCTGCCATACAAAAGGATGTGGTATTTGGCTTTGACGGAAAGATTGAAGAGACTTTATCAAGCCGAACGTACAGTCTAACCAATGAGATGGCATGCATAACACTCCATAGATGGTCAAATTAGACATCCTTTGGATGCAAAAGCTTGAAAACATTTCCAATCAACATATCCATAATTTGTGCATAAGAGAAGAAGTGTCTATCTTGAATTATGTACTGATGGTTTCAACCCTTGGAAAGAGTGTGAGACAATATTCTCTATGGCCAGTAATTGTGACGCCGTACAACTTACCGCCAAATTTGTGATGCGAAGAGAGTTTATGTTTCTCTCCATTCTCGTCCCCGTGCCAGAGCATCCTAAGAGATCACTTTACATGTTTCTTCAGCCACTAATATATGAGTTGCAATAACTATGGGCGGTTGGTGCTGATACATACGATGTTTCGTATAAAAAAACTTTCAGATGCAGGCAGTACTTATGTGGACAATAAGTGATTTCCTAGCATACGACATGTTATCTGGATGGACAACACATGGGAGATTAGCATGTCCATATTGCCAAGATAGCACATATGCTTTCCAACTAAAACACGAAAGGAAAACGTGTTGGTTTGACTGTCACATGAGATTTCTACCACCCAATCATCCATATCGTAAGAGTAGGACTTTTGTTTACGAAGAACAAAAAGGTGTTTGATAGTCCACCTCCAGAAGTTAGTGGGAAAGATTTGTGGAAACAGTTAAGAGATTTTGGTGCAGATGGAACGCCTGACGTAGGTGGACATGAGCATGTTCCAGTGGATGCTGTTGGAGAACTACACAATTGGCACAAAAAAGTATTTTTTGGGATATGCCATACTAGAAGGATCATCTGTTGCGGCATAATTTAGATGTCATGCATATTGAAAAGAACTTTTTTGAAAATCTGATGAACACGATCCTTATCGTCCAAGGTAAAACGAAGGATAACTTGAAGTCAAGACTTGATTTGGTTGATATTTGTGCTTGTTCTGAACTTCACGTTGATGAGAACAGAAAGGCCCCTCTTCCCATATATTTGGTTAAATGCAGCTGCGAAAGAGGAGTTCTTTGATTGGATAACGGACCGTGTGACATTTCCAGATGGTTATGCATCAAATTTGATTAATTACGTCAATAGAAGTGAAGAAAAGTTTATTGGCTTGAAGAGTTATGATTGTCATGTAATGATGCAACGCCTCCTTCCGTTTGTCTTTTCAGGATTATTGCCACGAAATATTCATGAAGCCATTGCAGGTATCTTATATTTTAATCCATGTCAATTATTTATTATGCTTATATACGTACTTATGATTTTTTTTCTTTGTATGTATACAGGGATAAGTGCTTTCTTCCGCAATTTATGCTCGAGATCAGTGACTACAGAAGGTATCCAAAATTTGAAGACTAACATACATGTGATCCAATGCAACCTAAGAAATAAAATAAATATCTTCTTGTGGCCAATCAAAACTCATGCAAAGAATATACCCTGACCGTCGGAATAATTTATTCCCCACCAAACCGAACCGCCTTAATTTTGGCTCACTTCGAAAAGCAAAAATTCCGACGAAATTCTGAGAATTATTTTCCGTCGGAATCCTTTAAATGATAAAACACAACTTCTTCTTCTTTTTCATTTCATCTCTCTCTCTCTCTAAATCCGGCGAAAACTCTCCTCCTCTCTCACTCAAATCCGGCGATTTAAAACCCAGAACCCCTCAAATCCTTCTAAAATTATGTAAGTAATCCAATTATCTCTTTTATATTGTGTTTATAAGTTAGGTTTGTGTAGATTCATGGTTTTAGATGTTAGATTTGTGTTAGGATGAGGTAGATAAGGATGAGAATGTTAGATTTAGTTGTTTGATTGATTATATGATTGATTTTATTGATAGATTTTGATTATGAATTTTTTTTAACTTTTTATATATATATAATTTGTATTTATGCTTTGAATTCGATTTTAAAATCATTTTTTCATATATTTAAAACGTTTTTCATATATATAAAATGTTTTTAAAATTTATATAAACCCTTTTTCATATATATAAAACATTGTTATGATTTTTTTTACAATTAAAGAATATTTTTTCAAAACGTTTTAAGCATTCAATTTAATTTAAAATAGATTTAATGATTTTTTAAACAAAATTTTATACATAAACCGCTTTTTATAATTTTGAAACCAAATTATGATTTTTTTATATTTATATAAGTTGTTTTTTTCAATTATATTTTAAAGCATGATTTTTTAATTTTAATTTTAATCGTTTTTATAATTTATAGAAACATTTTTATGCATTGAACTAAATTTTTAAAAAATTAATAATTTTAAAAATATATATTGTTATACATAAAACATTTTTTATAATTGTAAAATCAAATCATGATTTTTATATTTAAATATTTTTTTCAATTAGATTTGTAAGTACAATTTTATATGTACTTTTAATTTAAATTTTGAAAAGAGCATTATTTTATATATTTTTCTAATTTAACTTTTTTTTCAGGTCGGATTATGATAATCCCGTGGACAACGTCGTTCCTGAGCTCATCCTTCGGGCCCTAGTTCGTCTTGTGGTCATTCATCTTTCGAGGAACAAAGTTATGCTCCAATGGGTCCTCAACAGCAAGGTGTTATGAGTGTTGAGGAATTGGTTCAGCCACCACGCCGAGAGCATCTCCCTCGCCTCAACCCGAGACCTACCTGAGGCATTACATGGTTCATTTTCTGTTACATTTTATATTTTTTCTTGTTCACTTCTTTTGTCTGTCTTATAACGTTTTTCCTCATTTTATGTAGGTTCAATAAGTCGAACAAAGGCATTAGCAAATCCATTAATAGGATGATGTATAGCTTGCTGAAGCGTGGATATCCGACCTACAGCAAGTTCTCGCCAGCGGAGCGCGATATATGGTTTCGCCAGTTTGCGGTAATCCTTTCAATTATTTTTTTTTAATTACACTTCTTTCATTTCTTAAAAATGTTTTTTTACAGCAAGAATTCACATGGGTTTCTTCGCATACGAGGACTGTCGAGCTAGCATTCGAGGAGAAAGTGTCGGACGCTTATGGGAAGCAGATATATGAGTGGAAGAAGCTGTGGTGTAAGGGCAAGAAGCCGAAGATGATTTACGAGACAGCTTGGCTTGAGTTAAAGGAGCACTGGACTAAGCTGGAGACTGAAGATATGTCAAGCACCAACTCGAAGAACCGTCTCAGCGACCGTGGGGAAAAAGTGTTTTTGTCCACAACTTGGGTGCCACCAGTATCTCTACTCGTCAAGATCAACTTGTAAGTTTTATTTGTTCTCTTTTTTCTGCACTAGTTTTTATCTTTACACTAACATCAATTTTTTTAACTTATGGATATTTTTATGTAGGCTGCGCAAAATGACGGTATTCCCGTTGATGATCTGACTCTGGAAGATATCTACACCAACAAGCAGACGGGTGAAATTCAAGATTGTCTTATGAAGCATGTTATAGATCTAGTGCAAACCAATGTAGAAGAAGTTTCTGCGTCCCAGGTTGCCTCTGAAGATGATGATGGTAGCTCAGCTTCGATCAACTTGACTAGAGAACGAATCAATGAACTTGTCGAAGAGGTAAAATACTTAACTTTTTTTTTACAAAATCGTAATTTCTTTAATAATTTTATTAACACTTTTACATTTCAGGTCGCCCCAAAGAAGAAATGACGTTTGGTCGGGTTGGTTCGTCGGGTTCCCTCTGCTTCCTCCTCTCAGTCATATGTGCCAGCCGATCCTGTCATTATGGAGGAGTTGAAGCAAAATAGTGCTCGGATTGAAGCTTTGGAGAATCACAACGTTATAATCCTTGCAAAGATGGAGGCACAAGATACAACATTGGCGACCCAAAGCGCTCAAATTGCCGAGACCCAGAGGATGAACCAAGAATTGCAGGATATGATGAGGGAAATGTTTCCTATAAGATTTTAGGTCTTTTTTTGTTTTGCAACTTTTTTTTTGTTAGAAATATTCTAAAACATTTATTTATGTATTTGCACTTTTAATTTTATATTTTTTATTTATATTTTCATTTTACAAATATTTTTAAAACAAAAAACAATTAAGAAAATAATAATATATTTGAATAACTGAGGATTCCGACGCCTTGGTGTTCTCAGAATTTTTCGACGACGTTCATCCTCAGAAACTTCCGACTGCAAAAGGCGTCAGAAAATTTCGAAGACCAGTGTCCGTCGAAAATTTCCGAGGAAGAACTTTGTCGGAAAATTCCAACGGCTTTCCGGCGCCTCTTTCCGATGATTTTTATCTCGGTTATTCGTCGGAATTTTTGTCCCTCGGAAGTTGTCGAAATTTCCTCGGAAAATCTGACGCTTTTCCGAAGCACAAAAAATTTCGACCAGATAGGACCGACGACTATTTTCGTCGGAATTTCGTCGAATTTGGATGTCGGAATTAGCGTGATTCCTTGTAGTGTGATTTTTATCAAGATGCCATAATTTTTTTGATCTTTGATGTTTGTGATCATCTAAAACTTTCCGCTTAGTCATCCTATATAAAGAGATATACGAAAGTTGACATGGGAGAAAGTTTTGATTATAAGCTTTGCAAGATCTTTCCACTATATTTGTTTCATTTGTTGTGACATCCAGACGGATTTATGACAAAACAGTCCATTGAAAAAGGCGTCGAAAATGGAAAATTCCTAATGGTCAACATGTTGCTGTGAAAACTTTCGATGAAAATAAGTAACCTTATGTCAGTAATCGAAATTTTTCCCTACGAATTCCCTGTGACCTTTTCTTACAGATTATTCCATCGGAAATACATCAAGAATTCTTCCATCAGGAATTCGTCGAATTTTTTGAAATAATAATTATTTAAATGTTTGTTAAAATCTAACTAAATTGATTTTAAAATAGTATAAAAACAAATAATTAAAATTATAATTGAAAATCATAATTAGCATAAAAATGGTAATACATTAAAGTTTTATACAATAGCTATATTTAAAATAAAAATAAAGAGAAGTCGTCCCCAAACTTATGTCTTATCTTATCCGTTATTCTATGGGTTAGACTTTGGTTTTCGGCAAACTGAGCCAAGATCGTTGTATTTTGGATATCCAATGCCTCAGTCTGTTCATCCTTATTCTTTAATTTTTTTCACATGGTTGGAATCAGCGTTGTATGAAAAATGAACCGCTGCAGAAGAAAACACTTAGGTTAGACGACCTAACTTGACGTAACATTTTTTGGAATAACCTACGAAAAGAAAGTAAATAACTAAAATTAAAATTCTATTGAAATTTTTGAAAACTTACACAAAGAACTAAATTGTCATTTTTCTTTAGTTAAATTTTTGGAGAAAGAAGAAGATTCATCTTTAATCAAAATTTGGAATAAAATGATGTCGCCTGCTTAGGTTTGAACTAGTTGGATGACTTTGCTCATAACCGGATCCTGAATTTCAGCCGTCTGATTGTTAATGTTCGTCGAATTTAATAACTTCAAATCGTCTTTGGGATTACCATCATTTATGCAATCTAAAAGAAATGATAAAATTTAATATATAATAATAAAATAAATTATTTTAAAAATTCAAACTTACTAGATAAAGTTCCTAAGAAGGTAAAATTGAGGACTCTAGATTTTGGACATAAATCTCTTACCTGCCATATGTATTTAAGGATTTTATTGTTAAAATACTATGTAAAAATTGATATGATTTAGAGTATTTTAATAAAAATATGATCGTTGTTTAGAAAGAAAATATGTACAAAATGACCAAAGTGCGTTTAAACTGTTTGTTATTATCACCAAATTTTAGCAAAAAAAAAAAAACTGTTTGTTATTATCAATATATGGATTATGGAGAGACAATGTAATTGTTGGATACGTAAATGATCTATATTTTGGCAATGAAGGAGAAAAGAATATGTCTTTCAATAATAAATCAAAGAGTCGTTGGTACACTAAAAATGATATGTGACATACTAAATGATGTTTTTTCTTGACAGATGCAAAAACATGGAGTATATTCATAGCTTTGCTGATGCAAGCAACATTTACTTTTTCGTTTCAATATGTGTGATACTTAATAAAACATTTAAATTGCTTGGCGTGTGAATTATGTTTTGATTAAAGATAAAATGTATTTGATGTGAAAAGTTGATATCTTTTCGTTACAATATTAATTTTGTAAACTTTATAGAAATCTATATAATCTCCATTAAGCTAAGATAAATGTCTAGAATTTTATTCATAAATAATATTTTTATATTTTCTTTAAATAAATTATATATTAAAAAAAACAACTGAGTTTATTATAATGATTGGGTTAAAATTATTTTAAATTAAACATTATAAAAATAATGAATAGTGATTTAATGTGATTTATTAATATGTATAAATATAATATAAAATATTTATTTTTGTAGAATAGAAGTAGTACTCCACATGTTTTAAAAAAAAAGTGTCATTTTATAAATTAAAATTCTATTTTACTTTTTGCACATACTAAATATTTTTCTCCTTAATTAATACACTAATACAGTAAAGATAAAAGTAAACATTTATTTGAATTGTGCAATGGAAATACAAAATGATATTTATTATAAACAAAAATTAAACACTAAAGTGATACTTTTCTTAAGAAACAGAAGAAGTAGTATATATTTGGCGTATCTATTTGTCAATGAAACATTTAATTATTTTACATACATTAATTATTCAATTTCCATGCACATTGGCGGAATGCACAGTTACACAGTGGAGGAGCGTGGATCACAAGAAACTCTCAAGGAGTGGTTGGTCATCATGCTCGAGAGGCTTTCACACATTCTCCAGATAGGCTTACTGCTGAGTTGAGATGCTTGATTTGGGTCCTGCAAAGCCTTCGCGACATGCATATTCAAGAAGTGGTCATTGGTTCGGACTGTAGAGAACTTGTGGAGGCGATCAAACGTCCGAGTGAGTGGCCTAGGTATCGCTGGCTACTTCATCAAGTTGTGTCCCTGAGCTCGGCCTTCCACATGGTTTGTTTTGAAGTAGAGTCGGCTTCTTCCAATCGGGTTGCTCGGGCGATAGCTGCAAGTGTTCTTCGAGATGGTAGGTTTCAGTCTTACCTAGCTTTGGGTGGCCCTTCATGGCTACATGACCTGATTTTCCAAGAAACTGCCGTTTAGCTGCTCTTTTGCCTTTATTTAAGGTTGAGTTGCTTGAGGTCTGTTTTTTGCTTTGTTCCCTCTATTGGGTTGTATCTCTGACTGATTTATCAGTTGTTCTCAGACGATCAAAAAAAAAAAGACATAGTTAACAAAACCAATCAATATATTTCACGTGAAGTCTTTTCTTCAATAGCTGTAAATTGCAATTGATATCATTTATTTTGATTGAAAAGAGTTTAATTGTCAAAATTAAATGTAACAAAAATCACCAACGTGGTCAAGATAGGTCAGTTATTTGCGATTTTAAAGGGATGTTTCGTGACCCTTGTCGTTTTGAAGGTGGTCTTAAAATGTCATAGGGGTCTTGTTGGATAAGAAAATATTCGAGCGACTGTGCGTTCTTAGCTTTCTCCTCTCTAAGATCGCCATCATCTTTTATCGACGCAAAGAATACCTAGGTGATTTCAATCAATTTTGTGCGTAGAAAGTTCATACTTGTTTTCTCTAGGTTTAAGTTGATCGTTAGCTGATTTGGGCAATAGGTGATTTTGATGGTATATAATATATATATGTTGATTCTGAAAGTACTTTTTATGTGAAATCTAGGGTTTAGGTTAATGCCATGGCTATGAAAGATTGGATAAGCAGTTTATCCAACGAATTGTTATGTAAGATTCTCTCGAACCTCTCGACGAAAGATTCGCTTCGGACCAGCTCTTTGTCAAAACGGTGGACCCATCTCTGGTCGCATGTTCCTGCTTTGGAGCTGGACTCTAGTGAGTTTCCTGATGATTTCAACTTTTGGGATTTCTTTGATAACTTTCTGGAGTCAAGCGAAGATCTAGACATAAAGAGATTTGATTTGGTCTACAATGTTGATGAGCACATTCATGAAGCTTTTGTGGCGAGGATTGATGATGTGGTTAACCGTGGAGTTTCTCATCTAACTATTCTCAACGAGTTGGATGTTGAGGAAGAGTTAGTTAGGATGCCTCTCTCGCTCTATTCATGCATGACACTGGTGAGTCTGAATCTATATTGTGTAGTTTTCGATGCTCCCGGGCCAGCGTTGGTTTCTTTACCTCGTCTCAAGAGTATGCATTTAGAGGCAGTTAAATTTGATGGAATGTGGCTTCTTAAGGGTTTCATTTCAAGATGTCCGGTTCTTGAAGAGTTAACCATAGTCACGGATCATGATGATCATCTTGGATTTGTAGTTGTGCGCTCCAAGTCGCTAAAAAACTTTAAACTAAAGTCTTTGCGTACTGAGGAAACTGAAGACGAAGGTGATCCTAGCGTTCTAATTGATGCTCCAAGACTTGAGGTTATGAGTATCATTGGTTACCAATCTGAAAGGTTCATAATTGATAATATTGGTCCCTTTGCAAAGGTTAACATTGATTTTATCTTTAAAGAGGAGCATGTTGATTCATTTGGGGCTATGACCATTGATTTTCTCACCAAGTTATCCACAGTCCGTGAAATGATCATCTCTGCCAGAACGCTAGAGGTACGTACACATGATTCAACGTTAAAGATTGGTTGATTAATTAATAACTTTAAGCTTGTATATAATCTTCTTAATTATTACATTCTTTTTCGTTGTCGCTATTTAGATGATCCATGATTATTGTGAATGGGAACTGCTACCTCAATTTGCTAACATGTCTCACTTGCATGCTTCCTTCCTTGAAACTTCGATCGTGGAAAGTGTTGCTAACATTTCTTGGCTGTTGCCCAAATCTACTATCACTTGACTTGGTAAGTATCATTCATTTACCTATGCTCTTGTAATCACACTGATATATAAGTATTAAATTTATTTGGTTATATATCAGGAATTTGAATCTTTTCCAGAGCCAGAAGAGATTAAACTTTCACATGTGCCGCAATGTTTCCAATCATCTCTCCAGTTTGTTGGACTGAGGACACCAATCATAGTCGAAGGAACATTAAGTGAGATGGAACTACCAAAACTCTTTTTAAGGAATTGCAAAGTCATGAAGAAACTGATGCTTAATCATAGTTTCAAAAACGTCATCCAGAAAGTTAGAGGGATTCCAAAAATTTCCCCCCAGTTTCAAACTGTTGCTCTTTCAAATATCTAGTTTATTTTACCGAGACATGGTTTAAGTAAAATACTCTTTTCTTTTGTTTATGCAACAAGAATATTGAACTTTGGTTGCTATATATGGAGTTATGGACTTTTATAGCCAATCATGGCAACTAGCCGCACTATATATATTTGCTTTCCCGTGATATACATCTTGTATCTCTCGTTTACTTTATGACTCTGAAACCCTAGCTCTTAGGTTTATCTATCTTTTTCTTTGCCTTGTGAAATTTATAACTTGCCCATTTTCATGCCTTTTTGGTATTGTTTCATCAAATTGTTGTCAAACGCACACGGCTTTTGTTCAGGAAGGTTTTGAAAAGAGAGGAGATTCTCATTATTTTCTTTACCCATTCTCCAAAATCACAACTTATCTGTATATAACAAATTTTTCTTTTTGTTATGGTAAGTGTTCGGTCTCTCATAGTATTTAAGTGAACAAACTACTACTTAACAAAATAATATTTGTGAAAACCTCCTTAGTCCAATGATCTAACTAGAGTTCATTAATGTTTCTATATCAGTAGTTCAAAAGAGAATGCAAATTATGCATTTAATGGAGAAAAATGATTACAAGAGATCTATAGCATGGCACATGACAGACCGTCAAACGTAAATTTTATAGGATGGCTCATAATGGTGCAGTTAAGCGTGAATTCTCATAAGGTCAGTAGAATAGTTGGATGCAGAATCGTCTATATAATATGTTTTATTTAACAATATAATTAAGCAGATGTTAAAGAAGATAATATCATAAATTGATAGTGATTATCCTATTGTTTTGTCATTCTAAGTGAGTCTCATCCTCTATATAACGAGGCTTTCATGCTCATTTGTAACATATAGATGAGAAGTTGATAAGTGAAGTAAGAAAAAGAAAAAGAAAAATTTACTCTCTCCCTCGTCACCCCACAAACACTCTCAAACTAATATATTTTATTATATTATTATCATACACAGGATATATCTATATATATTCTCACCTAAATCTCAATATGTTATGGGTACGAGTACTATTAAACTAATAATGTGAAATTTAGTTTATGTCCTTTAATATATTTCAATTCTTTTAACTTTATTATTGTTTTGGAGTAAAAACTCTGTTTTTATTTAATTTTCAAGATGATAGGTGTTGCATTTCTCGAATGATCGTTATGGTAAACTATGCCTTCACGATCAGAAGAAAATGCGATAGATTTTACCTCATTGAATATAAAATGATCAATATTGTAGACTATGTCTCTTCGGACCATATGAAAGATTTTGCATCCTTGAATTATTAAATGATCAATATATATGATAGATTATGTCTCCTCAGATTATATGGTAGGTTTTATTTATATTTTCATTTTACAAATATTTTTAAAACAAAAAAAAATAATTAAGAAATAATAATATATGTGAATAACTGAGATTTCCGACGCCTTGGTGTTCTCGGAATTTTCCGACGACGTTCATCCTCAGAAACTTCCGACTGCAAATGGCGTCGGAAAATTTCGAAAACCAATGTCCGTCGGAAATTTCTGAGGACTTTGTCGGAAATTTTCAAGTCGGAAAATTCCGACGGCTTTCCGGCGCCTCTTTCTGATGATTTGTTCTGGTCGGTTATTCGTCGGAATTTTTGTCCCTCAGAAGTTGTCGGAAAGTCTGACGCTTTTCCGAGGCTGAAAAAAATTGACCAGATAGGACCGCCGACTGTTTTCGTCAGACATTCCGACGTGCTTCCGACGAATTTGGCTTTCGGAATTCGCATGATTCCTTGTAATGTGATTTTTATCAAGATGCAATGATTTTTTTGATCTTTGATGTTTGTGATCATCTAAAACTTTCCGCTTAGTCATCTTATATAAAGAGATATACCAAAGTTGACATGGGAGAAGTTTAGATTAAAAGATTTGCAAGATCTTTCCATATTTGTTTCATTTGTTGTGACATCGAGATGGATTTATGACAAAACAGTCCATTGAAAAAAGGCGTCGAAAATGGAAAATTCCTAATGGTCAACATATGTTGCTGTGAAAATTTTCGATGAAAATAAGTAATCTTATGTCAATAATCGAAATTTTTTCCTACGAATTCCATGTGACCTTTTCTTACAGACTATTTCATCGGAAATACACCAAGAATTCTTCCATCAGGAATTCGTCGAATTTTTTGAAATAATAAATATTTAACTTTTTGTTAAAATCTAACTAGATTGATTTTAAAATAGTATAAAAACAAATAATTAAAATTATAATTGAAAATCATAATTAACATAAAGATGGTAATACATTAAAGTTTTATATAATAGCTATATTTAAAATAAAAATAAAGAGAAGTCGTCCCCAAACTTATGTCTTATCTTATCCATTATTCTTTGGGTTAGTCTTTGGTTTTCTGCAAACTGAGCCAAGATCGTTGTATTTTGGATATCCAACGCCTCAGTCTGTTCATCCTTATTCTTTAGTTTTTCCATATGATTGGAATTAGCGTTGTATAAAAAATGAACCGCTGCAGAAGAAAACACTTAGGTTAGACGACCTAACTCAGTGTAACATTTTTTGGAATAACCTGCGAAAAGAAAGTAAATAATTAAAATTAAAATTCTATTTAAAATATAAGATAATAAGAAATAGAAGTTAACTGAAATATTTGAAAACTTACACAAAGAACTAAGTTGTCATTTTTTCTTTAGTTAACTTGTTGGAGAAAGAAGAAGATCCATCTTTAATCAAAATCTGGAATAAAATGATGTCGCCTGCTTAGGATTGAACTAGTTGGATGACTTTGCTCATAACCAGATCCTGAATTTCAGCCGTTCGCCGAATTTAATAACTTCAAATCGTCGTTGGGATTACCATCGTTTATGCAATCTAAAAGAAATGATAAAATTTAATATATAATAATAAAATAAATTATTTTAAAAATTCAAACTTACTAGATAAAGTTTCTAAGAAGGTAAATTTGAGGACTCTAGATTTTGGACATAAATCTCTTACCTGCCATGGTCGCTACGTCGATTACTGGAGTTGGTTTGCGATTGAATTTGCCTTTCACCTAATGCTTCTCCAAATCCTCAGACTAACATATGTATTTAAGGATTTTGTTGTTAAAATACTATGTAGAAATTGATATGATTTAGAGTATTTCAATAGAAATATGATCGTTGTTTAGAAAGAAAAATATGTACAAAATGACCAAAAGTGCGCGTAAACTGTTTTTATTATCAGTATATGGATTATGGAGATACAATGTAATTGTTGGATAGGTAAATGATCTATATTTTGGCGATGAAGGAGAAAAGAATATATCTTTCAATAATAAATCAAAGAGTCGTTGGTACACTAAAAATGATGTGTGACATACTAAATGATGTTTTTTTCTTGACACATGCAAAAACATGGAATATATTCATTTAGTTGATGTTTAAAGATAAAATGTATTTGATGTGAAAAGTTGATATCTTTTCGTTACAATATTAATTTTGTAAACTTTATAGAAATCTATATTATCTCCATTGAACTAAAATAATTGTCTAGAATTTAATTCATAAATAATATTTTTATATTTTCTTTAGAAAAATTAAATATTAAAAAAAACAGTTGAGTTTATTATAACGATTGGGTTAAAAATTATTGTAAACTAAAAATTATAAAAATAATGAATAGTGATTTAATGTAATATATTAATATGTATAAATATAATATAAAATATATTTTTTGTAGAATGGAAGTAGTACTCCACATGTTTTTTTCAAAAGTGTCATTTTGTAAATTAAAATTCTATTTTACTTTTTGCACATACTAAATATTTTCTCCTTAATTAATACACTAATACAATAAAGATAAAAGTAAACATTTATTTGAATTGTGCAATGTAAACACAAAATGATATTTATTATAAACAAAAATTAAACACTAAAGTGATATTTTTCTTAAGAAACAGAAGAAGTAGTATATAGTTGGCGTATCTATTTGTCAAGGAAACATTTAATTATTTTACATACATTAATTATTTAATTAGAAAGACGAATAGTTAACAAAACCTATCAGTATATTTCACGTGAAGTCTTGTCTTCAATAGCTGTAAATTGCAATTGATATCATTTATTTCGATTAAAAAAAGTTTAATTATCAAAATGAAATGTAACAAAAATCACCAACGTGGTCAAGATAGGTCAGCTATTTGCGATTTTAAAGGGACGTTTCGTGACCCTTGTCGTTTTGAAGGTGGTCTTAAAATGACATAGGGGTCTTGTTGGATAAGAAAATATTCGAGCGACTGTGGTTTCTTATCTTTCTCCTCTCTAAGATCGCCATCATCTTTTATCAAAGCAAAGAATACCAAGGTGATTTCAATCAATTTTGTGCGTAGAAAGTTCATACTTGTTTTCTATAGGTTTAAGTTGATCGTTGGATGATTTGGGCAATAGGTGATTTTGATGGTATATAATATATATATGTTGATTCTCAAAGTATTTTTTTTAATGTGAAATCTAGGGTTTACGTTGATGCTATGGCTATGAAAGATTGGATAAGCAGTTTATCAAACGAATTGTTATGTAAGATTCTCTCGAACCTCTCGACGAAAGATTCGGTTCGGACCAGCTCTTTGTCGAAACGGTGGACCCATCTCTGGTCGCATGTTCCTGCTTTGGAGCTGGACTCTAGTGAGTTTCCTGATGATTTCAACTTTTGGGATTTCTTTGATAACTTTCTGGAGTCAAGCGAAGATCTAGACATAAAGAGATTTGATTTGGTCTACAATGTTGATGAGCACATTCATGAAGCTTTTGTGGCGAGGATTGATGATGTGGTTAACCGTGGAGTTTCTCATCTAACTATTCTCAACGAGTTGGATGTTGAGGAAGAGTTAGTTAGGATGCCTCTCTCGCTCTATTCATGCATGACACTGGTGAGTTTGAATCTATCTTGTGTAGTTTTCGATGCTCCCGGGCCAGCGTTGGTTTCTTTACCTCGTCTCAAGAGTATGCATTTAGAGGCAGTTAAATTTGATGGAATGTGGCTTCTTAAGGGTTTCATTTCAAGATGTCCGGTTCTTGAAGAGTTAACCATAGTCACGGATCATGATGATCATCTTGGATTTGTAGTTGTGCGCTCCAAGTCGCTAAAAAACTTTAAACTAAAGTCTTTGCGTACTGAGGAAACTGAAGACGAAGGTGATCCTAGTGTTCTAATTGATGCTCCAAGACTTGAGGTTATGAGTATCATTGGTTACCAATCTGAGAGGTTCATAATTGATAATATTGGTCCCTTTGCAAAGGTTAACATTGATTTTATCTTTAAAGAGGAGCATGTTGATTCATTTGGGGCTATGACCATTGATTTTCTCACCAAGTTATCCACAGTCCGTGAAATGATCATCTCTGCCAGAACGCTTGAGGTACGTACACATGATTCAACGTTAAAGATTGGTTGATTAATTAATAACTTTAAGCTTGTATATAATCTTCTTAATTATTACATTCTTTTTTCGTTGTCGCTATTTAGATGATCCATGATTACTGTGACTGGGAACTGCTACCACAATTTGCTAGCATGTCTCACTTGCATGCTTCGTTCCTTGGAACTTCGTGGAAAGTGTTGCTAACATTTCTTGGCTGCTGCCCAAATCTACTGTCACTTGACTTGGTAAGTATCATTCATTACCTATGCTCTTATAATCAACACTGATATAAGTATTAAATTTATTTGGTTATATTATCAGGAATTTGAGTCTTTTCCAGAGCCAGAAGAGATTCAACTTTCACATGTGCTGCAATGTTTCCAATCATCTCTTCAGTTTGTTGGACTTAGGACACCAATCACAGTCGAAGGAACATTAAGTGAGATGAAACTACCAAAACTCTTTTTAAGGAATTGCAAAGTCATGAAGAAACTGATGCTTAATGAGAGTTTCAAAAACGTCATCAACAAAGTTAGAGGGATTCCAAAAATCTCGCCCCAGTTTCAAACTGTTGCTCTTTCAAATATCTAGTTTATTTTACCTAGACAAGAAAAATACTCTTTTCTTTTGTTTATGCAACAAGAATATTGAACTTTGGTTGCTATATATGGAGTTATGGACTTTTATAGCCAATCATGACAACTAGCCGCACATATTTGCATTCCCGTGATATACATCTTGTATCTTTGGTTTACTTTATGACTCTGAAACCCTAGCTCTTAGTAATTTAGTAAACTATAGCCGGCTATTTGATCGTTATTGGTTATATTATTTTGTAAAAAGATACTATTTAAATATATGATTACATTAGTGAGTAATCGACTTATAAGTTTATATTGTATGGATTGTTTAGATGTGAAAATTTTATGTATTTGAGTAAACATTCTATTATTGTCTAGAAAAGATCTCTATGGCATATAAGATTGTCAATTACATAAAATTAAATACCAGCTTACATACATAATATTTGTATAAATTAAACTATTACTGCTAACAAAATTATTATCCGGCTTCTGCAATATTTATTGTAGAGAAGATATACTAAGATCTGCCAAATCATTTAAAACACTATTCTCTGTAAAAACTTTGATTAGATAAAAACTCACAAATTAAATTGCATATAAATTAACATCAAAATAGCTACATACAAACTATTTTAGCAGGCTAACTCTGTATCCTATGGTTAATAGTAGAGATATCCACATGACCTGCTCTTTCTCAGACTGGTAATGAAAAGTTGTCACTGGCACCATGGATGTAGGAATAGAGGCATTTGCAATTATCTATATCGAAGACATACAAAGCATTCTCATTACATTAAATAAAGATAAAGAAAATAATCGACAGTATAATACCACATATACAAGTGTAGCGTGCATCAAGAAAAACATTTAGAGATTGGAATTTTTTTTTAAAAAGGATTTTGAACAGAAGAAACATCTAAATACTTTCATATTTGTTGATGCTACAGAGCTGAGTGGGTGAAAAATTCACTCTCAATTCAATATAAAGGTATTAAAACACATAATATGCAGATGCTGAAGTTTCATGTTGATACATTGATTCTCCTCCATCAATCATCACCAGAGAAAATACCATAACCTAGATCTATTTCTCTTATGTTCGGTCCAGCCGTAGACGATAGGGCTTGGACCATCACCGATATGGTTTCTTCTCCAACCCTCGACTGGTTCAGTGTTTGTTCACCACTATAGAGAACTTCCGTTAGAGATTTGGTAGGCGTCGTCGTCTCCACGTCATCGTCAATAGCTGAAGTATTATTGACCAGCGCTAAATGAAATGCGACAATGACTCATCTCTTCAGCTCTTTAGCTCTTCAACTCTTGAGACTCCTCAAACTAACCTTCCATTTAACATCATCGACTTCTCTTCTTATGGTTTGAGAGAGAGAAAATGTAAAACAATTGAAAAATGATGTGAGTGTTTGTCGTCTTCACTTACTCGAGTTGGTGTTGGGCTGGGCCGTATACCAAGCCCATAAGGTGAAGGGGTAGAGTCGAGTTGAGCTGGACCTGGGCCTCATCTCAAACCTGAAAACAAAAGGAGGAAGCCCAAGGAGTTAATACGGTGCAGTTTCAATAAGGAGAGTTGCAGAGTTTGTTACAACGTCACGTGTAACAGAATAGAGAGAGAGTCTTATCTTGAAGTGATCACGTCGGAGAAGGCAGAGAAGCTGATCGTCGATCACTCAGATAAAGAATCCAATTGCCAGTGCTGCACTATCGGAGGTAGCTACATCGCTGTAACTCCGGTGAGAGATTACGTGTGATTGTATCAAAGTTAACGAGATTTTGTATTGATTCTGATAAGCTAGTGAAAGCTTGAGAGTTTTGATCTCTCCCCAGACAGTAGAAAAAAGAAGTCTGGGTAACAAAACTTGTGTTACTTGTGTTTTAAGTTTCTTGCTCAATCTCACATATCATCAACCGAGTACTCGTCACATAGAGTTGATAATCGTTTTATATTCAAGCGAAAACACTAACAAGTGGTATCAGATCAAAAGGTTATTGTGCAGGGAGAGCTAGATCGTGTGTTATTGTGATCTAAGGAGCTATCGATCCTAAGTGTTGAAGGATTTGTGTGGTTATCTTACTTGGATCTCGATGGAGTCAATTATGAGATTCGAGATGGAAAAAATTGATGGGAAGGGAGACTTTGGAATGTAGAAATTCAAAATGCTGATGCAACTAAAACTGCAGGGACTAGGGAAGGTGTTGCAGATCGAATCAGGCGAAGTATCATCTGAGAAAGATGATGAATATTTAAAGTTGCAAGCTAAAGAAGTTATAGATCCTAAAGCTAAAAAGAAGGACACTAGAGCAAGGAATCTGATATGCTCAAGCATGTCAAACATTGTACTGAGGAAAGTGATGAAGGAACAAACAACTGTGGGAATCTAGAAAGCCTTGGAAGCTGACTATCAGACGAAGACTTTGCCAAACAAGATCTACTTAAAGCAAAGTTTTGCTAGTTTTAAAACGTCTGAGCAAAAATCTATTGAAGAAAACATGGAATCGTTTCTAAGGCTAGTTGATGATTTGGCAAGTCTAAATATAAACGTGTCTGATGAAGATCAAGCTATTCAGCTACTGTCAAGCTTACCGCCTCAATATGATTCCCTGGTACACACTCTGAAGTATGGAAATGGTAAAGAGACTCTGATCCTAAAGGAAGTTACCACCTCTTCCTACGCTAAAGAAGCTAAGTTGAGGGAAAATGGCCTTGTAGGGAAGTCAAGGTCATGAGCTGAAGGCCTTGTAGTTTCCAGAGGAAGAAGAAAGAAATGATTTATTGGAAACCAAGGAAGGGGCAAGAGTAAGAGCAGGGACTATAGGTCCAAAAGGAACTCTAAACCACAAACACCATTAAAACCGAGGGAATTTTTGGTCTGTGGAAAAGAAGGTCACTTCAAAAGGGACTGTCCTGAGAGGAAGGAAGGAAACCAATCACAAACAGCCAATGTAGCTCACGACAAGGAACTTATGATCTTAACAGCAAGTGTACATGATACCGTGATCAATGGGTGCTTGATTCTAAATGTACTTTTCACATAACACAAGATAAGAAAAGTTCTATTTGACTTTCAGGAGGTCAATGATGGAAAGGTACTCATGGGAAACAACACTGTAAGTGAAGTAAAGGCGATTGGTAAACTGAGAATCCTGAATCCTGATAACTTAGAAGTCATTCTCACTGATGTGAGGTATATGCCAACGATGGGAAGAAACTTAATCTCTTTTGGTCAACTAGAGAAAAGTGGTTGTACTTATGAAGGTGTTGGGTTCAATGTTAAATTCTCTAAGGTAGGAAAGCATGTTATCACAGGGACCTACAAAGATGGATTATACTCTCTAGATTGAACAACACAGAAGAGAGTTGTAGCGGTTACAAGACCAGAAGTTGACACTACCAAAAGGTGGCACTCAAGATTAGGTCACATGGGACTGAAGTGCATGAACGAGTTAGTAAAAAGAGGCTATCTTGAGAAAATGAAGTTCACACACTCAAGTTCTGTGAAGACTGTGTTCTTGGAAAGTCTAAAAAGCAAAGTTTCCAAGAAGGGAAGCACAAATCAAAGGAAGTTCTAGAGTATATGATGTGCTCAGGTTTTACCACTAAAAACCAACCGCAAGTGCACGGTAATGCGCGGTAGTACTTAGGGATCGAATCCACAAGGACCAAGGTTACACTATGAAACTTTGAGAGTAAAGTCAAGCTAGAACAGATATGAGGGGTTTTGTTGTTTGTTTGGTTGTCACACTTGCTAATGATTTAAATTGATTTATGATTAAAAGGTGTTAGGCATTGGGTGATTCTCGGGAAATACAATTACCATGAAACAAGTATTAATCAAGGGGTATATTTTTAGAACCGTTCTTGAACTCAAACAACTTTATTTAGTTTAGCCTACTCTCGTAGTACTAAACCCTATGTTATAGAATTCCAAATATCAACTCTCGCCATATTCAATATCCTAAACATGCATTCTTAATAGGTTCGATATGTTCACAAAGTCTATAACAACAACTCTCGTTGGTTACAGAACTTTGCTCATCTAGATTCTTTTCGGGATTTTAACTATCACTTTTGGTGTGTTAATTTCCTATTAATCATGAACTAGGTGTACCTTCTAATTCAAGCATTAAGATTAATTTAGATGAAGAACCAAATGATTATTTTCCCTTGATTAACACATTAGTTTCAGTGATTCATGGATTCCCTTGAATCACCTTAGCCTAACTAGTAGATTACTCGCACATATTAATTGAAACAAATGACATAATTGAATTCATAAAAGCAATAGAGTAAAGGGATTAAGAAAGCTTCTCTGGGAAAAGAAAGAGTTTCTCTTCAAGTAATTGATGAACTTCAAACTTTAACTTCAATAACAACTTCAAACTTCAACAAGAACAAGAACAACTTCAAACTTTCAATAACAAGAACAAGAATTCAAACTAAGAACAAAAACTGAAACTAAGATAGATGTGTAGAATGAGATGTGATTGTGTTGTGTGTGTTGTGGGATGGATTCTCAAGCCTTGCAACCTCTTTATTTATAGCAGAATATGTCATCATTATCTCCATTGTTGCAAGGTTGGTGCAAGGTGGTAAAAGGCAAGGCCACCATTAAAGTTTCCACTTTCTCTCTTTTGCTAACTCCTTTTGACCCTTCATAACTTGAATTGGAGGTGGCTCTTCAGAAAATGCAAGGAAAGTTAGGCCAAAAGCAATCAAAAGTTGTCCAGCAAAGGAAAGGAGGCAAAGTGCTTTTCTGGCCGCGAGACGCCAATCGATCGATGCATTTATGGCAACAAAATGCATCGATCGATGCACGATGTGAGTTTCGGAGTTCGGTTCCATCGATCGATTGCGATGTGAAATCGATCGATTACTTTAGAACGTTTTTATTCGCTGATGACGTATCGATCGATGGGGTTTTGTGGCAAAAACCCATCGATCGATTGGTCTTCTTTCTTCAGGTTTCAGCTTGATCCGTTCTTCGTTTCTCGTTCTAACTCCTTCAGATTGGTACGGATTTCTTCGGGATTCCAGTTTGTATTTGCCAATGGTTCCTGACGCGCTTTATTACCTAATTACCTGAAACACAACGGAAAACAAACGAGTAATCGAGAAAAACATAATAAAACAGATAACTAAAAACGTAAAAACCTAGATACATCAAACTCCCCCAGACTTGAACATTTGCTTGTCCTCAAGCAAATATTCGACAAGAAAAACAGCTAATACCTGCAAACAACCATTTTCACCATATGTTGGTTTTAAACCACATCAGTTAGTACCAACGTTTAGAAATGACTCCACGTACTTTTACCCCATCCTTATTTCTCAACTATCTTCAAACCACAGCTTTGCAAGAAGTGTCCAAAGTTTCCACTGCCGACCTTTAAAATTTAAGGTGCGGTCTCATCTTGGGGATATCGATCAAAAGACTCATGGATTCTTACTCTTTCAGGCTTTTGACAACGCGATTGGTCTTTTCCGGTTCATTTTCCCCTCTTTCTTCTCGCTCCACTCAGTCAATGTCTCCCTTTATTTCGAGGGTACTTGGTATTTTTTTAATTGACCGAGATTTTGGACAGGCTTCCATGATGCAAGTCTTAATGGTTGTAGCCACCAAGCCCTGATCACTTCTTTTTGACCTTTATCCTTCAAATCATACTGAGTTATGATTTATCATCATGTTTCCCAAGTTGATTTTTGTCTTGGTTTACTTCTTAAAAGTTGTAGATGATTTACTTATCTTCTTTTATTCTTTTTATTGAAGGGGAAAGAGAGGGGAACCGGATTGGTATAGACTTCGTTGTTTCCTTAGTCCTGAAGAGAGATTCCGATCATGTGTATTCCAAGCCCCAAGATGAGAAAATTTTGAATAGATTGAGTGGTCGGTCAGTTTGGATCCTTTGGTTATTCTTGCAAGCATGGATGTTGGTTGATCAAAGTTTTGTGGTTTCTTTCCATGTTTCACAATCTGCAGTTTGTAGCTCAAAGAATGGTACTCAGATATTAGTTATTAGGTTGTTTAGCGAGGCAAAGCAAAATACGAATCAAAATAAATCACACAAAGACATAAAAAAAATCTCAATGAAAATGATAAAGAAATAAGTAGTAGACTCAAAATGAGAGTACGATAAGTACTTCCCCCCAGACTTAGTTTACACCGTCCCTGGTGTAACCACTGAAAAATCAAATCATAAAAACGTCAATAAAAAGATAAAATAGCGCGGGAAAAGAACATATGACCATAGCTTTAGTCCTCATCTGCAGCTCCAGATGTACCGGTGTCCTCGGTCCTCCTTGATCTCTTTCGCCGCCTGCGTGCCCCACTCGAACCTGAACCAGAGGTAGATGGAGACTGCTCGCGCTGGACAACATCATCCTTGCTGCAACGACATGGCCTGATACGGGAAATGGCGGCCCAAATCCTGTGTAGCATGTCGTTGTTCTTCTTTATGCTCTCCGTTGTCCACTGCTGATGTTGGCGGGTGGTAGCGTTTTTGTGGGAGCTCCTCTAACCTGTACTGGCTTGAGTCGGACGGTAGCAACTGATGGGGCTGGGAATCATGGCCTTCTGCAGTGTCCTCTGGGGCCTCATCTTGCGTTTCAGCATCTATGGCTTTACCCTTGCCCTGGTACTTCGGTTTGAAGAAGGCAGGTTTCTCTGTCAGTACGTCGGCGGGTGGTAGGAACTCCACTGCTTCTCGAGAAATCAGAGCAGTGATAGCTGGCTGAGGGAGAGTGCAGTAAAGGGTCCTCCTTGCTCTGTCCTGGAAGACATACACATAGGGACCACTTATGCCAATCTTGGAGTATGGTCCAGCGATGAATTCCTTGCTGATCAGAGACTGGAGATCGATGTAATTCCAATCAATGCGGCTTGCTCTGTCTGTGACCAGCTGATGCCTCTCGAGATCAATACCTATATGCCTCAAGATGGTGGTAACCACTGCACCAAACCCACATGTCCTGTTCCTGGATTTTGAAATCCTCCCTTTGAACCCTGCAAGGTTTGCGGCCAGCACCGCTCCCATGTTGAATGAAGTGGCAGGTGGGTATGAGGAATTCGCAAACTCCGGCAATAGATGTCTCACTCCCTGGAAGAGTAGCAGCAGCTCCCATTGCGTGACGGAGGCAGAAGTGGTTGTCCCATATAGCAGTGAGCCAATGAGACGTGAGGCGTAGCGTAAAACCGGACTCCGGATGAGTGCCTCCTTCGAATGAGGAGACCCATACTGTCCACTGCCGATTAAGTTCCAGAATCGCATCAAATCTTCCGTCCAATAAAGACCGGTTGTCGTCTCTCCTGCACTCATCCCAAACATCTCGCATAAGTCTTTGAAGGACACTTCGAAGTACCGCTTCTCCACCACAAATGCGATGAAACCGTCTCGTCCGTCGCTGGGGTAAGTGACATAGACCGAGGCTATGAACTGCCTCACCAACTCTGGATAGGTAGGCTCGTGGAGGCCACATAATCGTCCCAATCCCATGTTGACGAACAACCCTTCAATGTCTGCACTGATTCCCAGTTTCAGCAGCGTTTGAGGACATGCTAGCTGAGTAGCCGGAACGGCTACACTCTTCATGTTGTTGTAGTGGGTGATGTCGGACTTATCCCACCTTTTTGCCCTCTGCGCCTCATGCCTTTCTGGGCTCTCCTCTCGTGTTGGCTTCTTCGCGGATGCTTTGGTTCGTTTCATGTCTGCAAAACAGAAAATTTAAACAAGTGAGTATTTCAATATATGTTTCTAGGTAGGATAATACCATCACAAGTTCAAAATGTTTAGCTACTTAGCCTCAACAAACATAATCAACCATTTCCCAAATTTCATGATTTTTCATCAATCCAACAATGATTTGCTATCAACATGGTTATAATCTGTTCTAGGAACTCATTTCAACATGTATATGAAGCTAAATCATTTGGTTCCAAAATCCCTAATTTGAAATTTTACTCAAACCCTAAATCATCTCAAATCTTGTTCTAAACTCGTTAATCAAGAGCAATAGTGTTCTAATCCATGCTTAAACATCTATATAATGTATATTCAACCAAAGAATCAACATATAAACAAGGATTTCCGGAAACCCGGATTTTGCTCAAGAACACGTTTTTAGATCTGTAGATTCGAGGAGCATACCTGGTTCTGGATGAAAACGAGTTGTAGAATCAGATAGATATCCAAAAATCAAGTGGATTAGGGCTTTGAATCGTGAAAAACCGTTGATTTTTGAGAGAGATATGGGTGTTTGAAAAGAGAGAATTTTCGGAGAGGATGAAGTTTGTGAAGGTTTGATCGATTTGGGGTGTTTTTAGCCTTTTTACTCGTGTTTCCCGTATACCCATCGATCGATCCATTTTTTTCAAAAACTAGATCGATCGATGCGTATATAAATTTGGGGTTCTGTTGGGACTAATCGATCGATTGGGGTTTCCAATCGATCGATCACTTTTACACGGCTTTTGCATTTGGGTAATCGATCGATTTGGGTTTCCAATCGATCGATCCCCTCCTTTTTTATTATTTTTTTTTACTTTTAGTTTATAATTTTTTTAAAAAAAAATTTAAAACAAAAATAAAACTTACTCACACTTACCAGTGGGTTGCCTCCCACCAAGCGCTTGTTTACAGTCGTTAGCTTGACTATCGATTGGTTTTCTAAACGTGGGTGGGTTCTCCCAGAGAGACATCGTCTTCTCTTTTGGGGATTTCGGTGTAGGCGAGTGATGTGCTGAGGCGTTGACCGTTCACCACAGACTTGCTTCCATCGTGACTCCATAACACAACTTCACCATAGGGTTTTACTTCCTTCTCGAGTGATGTGGTTTCACAAGTGATTGTTCCACAATAACCAGCATCCATTGAAGATTGGATCGGGTAGGAGACAGCCTTGTTGACATTGAGGAGTGTGACCTTCTTATTTGAGAAGTCAATACATGCTCCAACTGTTGCGAGAAATGGAGTACCAAGGACCAAAGGAACTCTCTTCGTAGTTGCCATCTTTACAACTGTGAGGTCTATAGGGATCGTGCATCCTCCAATTTTCAAAGGAAAATCCTTGATGAGGCCTGTGGGGGTTGTGGAAGACGAATCCCCAAACATGAGAGAGGATGTGTTCGGCTCCATGCTTTCAATACCGAGTCTCTTCACCATTTCCATTGAGATGACATTGACATTGGCACCACTATCCACAAGAGCATCATTCATGGTTATTTTACTAAGGGAACAAGACAGTGTGAACTTCCCTGGTGACTCTAGCTTAGGGAGAGACTTTGGTGGGACTTGTTGATCGATCAGCGCTGTAGAGATGTCTAGAAGCTCCGCTACTTCTTCCTTGTGATCTAGAATGTCCTTGATGAGCATCATTTGGACATAGGCCTCTTGCATTGTATTAAGCTCTGGAAGCTTAACTCCGATATCACTCAAGTCTTTTCTGAACTTGGAGATGACCTTCTTTTGAGCTTTAGTGATAACCTTCTTCGGATATGGGAGTTTGACATAAGGTGATATCATAGCTTTGACTCCAACTGGCTGCACAATCTTCTCCTCAACCTTCTCTACGGCTTGAGTATCAGCCTTGGCTACAATTTGTACCTCATCCTGCACAAGTGCAGATCCATAGAGGAGTCTTTCAATCTCGTCCACCTCTCTCACATGATCATTCAATTCATCTTTAGTAGAGATGACAACGTTGCAGTGGTCTTTTCTTGGGTTATGTTCTCCTCTTCCAGGAAGAACCCCACTTGGTCTCTGGACAGCTTCTGCGGTTTGAGCAACTTGAGTCTCCAGCTTCTTGACATGTGCGGAAAGAGATTCCCATCTGTTGTTCATGTCTTGGAATATGGTGTCAACCTTCTTGTTGATCTCTGTGGCTGATTTCTGCTGGTTTTGAATCAACTGTTGCATCATGGCCTCAAGCTTAGATTCTTGAGCAGCTGGAGCAGAGCTTCCACCGGTTTGAACTTGGGCTTGATTCTGCGGTTGGAAAGAGTTGAAAGGTTGCCTCTGTTGGTACCCTCCTTGGTTGAAGTTTGCGTTCTGGTTACGGTTTTGCCCCAAGCCTTGCCCAAATGGTCGGTTCTGCCCGTAGTTTGGGTGTTGATAGACTTGTTGTCCCTGTGGGAACCTTGGCGCTTGGTTTTGTCCGTAAGCTGGTTGTTGGAACCCTTGGTTTGGTCCTCTGTTCTGTGGATAGTCTTGTCCACCAATGTAGTTCACCGCAGCTTGTTGTTCAAGGTTTTGGCCATCCACATAGTTGACTGCAGCTTGTTGATCTTGTGGCTCTTGATTGGGAAAGTAGAAAGCCCCTTCTCCATAACTTTCAACGGCATTGACTGCCCTTTGATCTCTTTGCATAAGCATGTCGATCTTTGCGCTCATTTCTTCTAATTTTCTGCTCTCTGAATTCCCACCTTTCCTTGATCTATCATATTCCTCATTCAGGTTGCTGGAGCTTGTGGCAAGATTCTCTATCAAAGTGTAAGCTTCCTCTTGGTTCCTCGTCATGAAATCTCCATTGCTGGCTGCGTTGAGAGAGTTCTTGACATTCCAGCTTGCTCCATCGTAGAAGATGTTGAGGATGTGCTCGTCTGAGTACCCATGATGCGGGCACTCTCTTTGATATTCTTTGAATCTTGCCCATGCTTCGCTCACCGGCTCAGAGTCATTTTGTCTGAAGTTGGTGATCTTGCTTCTTAAGCTAGCCGTCTTTTGCTTGGTGTAGAATTTGTCCAAGAACATGGCTCTGCATTGCTCCCAAGTTGTGATAGATCCTGGGGGTAGAGATTTCAGCCATCTCATTGCCTTGTCTCCTAGAGAGAATGAAAATAGCTTGCATCGTAGATAGTCAGCGGGAACTCCATTTGATCTCGTCGTGCTACTAATCTCTTCAATGGTCTCAATATGATCCATAGGACTTTCGGACGGGAGACCATAGAACATGCTCTGTCTGACTAGAGCTATCGTTTGAGGTTTGATCTCATAGTCCTGCCTGTTGATAGGAGGAGGTTGTATTGCGGATCGATTATGGTAGTAGGTGTGCGGAGTGTCGACAGCTCCAATGGGGCGAGGTTGATCTCGTCTCTGTCCTGGATTAGGAAGTGGTTGGGGTTGTCTGAACACTCCGGCAGCAGCAGCAGCAGCGTTTTGCTCATCATTCATAGGAAGATTTTGGATGTTTTGGGGTTCACCATGCTGGTTATGTACTCCAGCCATGTTTCTTCTCCTGTTTCTGTTGTTCTCTCTTTCGATTCTTGCAAGTTCCTCGTTAGAAACAACCGCTAATTCTTCAGAACTTCGGCTTCTCGTGTTCATATACCTGCAACACTCACAAGAAAATCAAGAAAGAGTTTATTAGTAATATCGAAAATATTTTTTTTTTATTTTTGTAATAGGGTTCTAGACTAGACTCCAGTCCTAGTTCCAAAGGTAACGCTATTGGTCCCCGGCAACGGCGCCAAAAACTTGATGTGCTCAGGTTTTACCACTAAAAACCAACCGCAAGTGCACGGTAATGCGCGGTAGTACTTAGGGATCGAATCCACAAGGACCAAGGTTACACTATGAAACTTTGAGAGTAAAGTCAAGCTAGAACAGATATGAGGGGTTTTGTTGTTTGTTTGGTTGTCACACTTGCTAATGATTTAAATTGATTTATGATTAAAAGGTGTTAGGCATTGGGTGATTCTCGGGAAATACAATTACCATGAAACAAGTATTAATCAAGGGGTATATTTTTAGAACCGTTCTTGAACTCAAACAACTTTATTTAGTTTAGCCTACTCTCGTAGTACTAAACCCTATGTTATAGAATTCCAAATATCAACTCTCGCCATATTCAATATCCTAAACATGCATTCTTAATAGGTTCGATATGTTCACAAAGTCTATAACAACAACTCTCGTTGGTTACAGAACTCTGCTCATCTAGATTCTTTTCGGGATTTTAACTATCACTTTTGGTGTGTTAATTTCCTATTAATCATGAACTAGGTGTACCTTCTAATTCAAGCATTAAGATTAATTTAGATGAAGAACCAAATGATTATTTTCCCTTGATTAACACATTAGTTTCAGTGATTCATGGATTCCCTTGAATCACCTTAGCCTAACTAGTAGATTACTCGCACATATTAATTGAAACAAATGACATAATTGAATTCATAAAAGCAATAGAGTAAAGGGATTAAGAAAGCTTCTCTGGGAAAAGAAAGAGTTTCTCTTCAAGTAATTGATGAACTTCAAACTTTAACTTCAATAACAACTTCAAACTTCAACAAGAACAAGAACAACTTCAAACTTTCAATAACAAGAACAAGAATTCAAACTAAGAACAAAAACTGAAACTAAGATAGATGTGTAGAATGAGATGTGATTGTGTTGTGTGTGTTGTGGGATGGATTCTCAAGCCTTGCAACCTCTTTATTTATAGCAGAATATGTCATCATTATCTCCATTGTTGCAAGGTTGGTGCAAGGTGGTAAAAGGCAAGGCCACCATTAAAGTTTCCACTTTCTCTCTTTTGCTAACTCCTTTTTACCCTTCATAACTTGAATTGGAGGTGGCTCTTCAGAAAATGCAAGGAAAGTTAGGCCAAAAGCAATCAAAAGTTGTCCAGCAAAGGAAAGGAGGCAAAGTGCTTTTCTGGCCGCGAGACGCCAATCGATCGATGCATTTATGGCAACAAAATGCATCGATCGATGCACGATGTGAGTTTCGGAGTTCGGTTCCATCGATCGATTGCGATGTGAAATCGATCGATTACTTTAGAACGTTTTTATTCGCTGATGACGTATCGATCGATGGGGTTTTGTGGCAAAAACCCATCGATCGATTGGTCTTCTTTCTTCAGGTTTCAGCTTGATCCGTTCTTCGTTTCTCGTTCTAACTCCTTCGGATTGGTACGGATTTCTTCGGGATTCCAGTTTGTATTTGCCAATGGTTCCTGACGCGCTTTATTACCTAATTACCTGAAACACAACGGAAAACAAACGAGTAATCGAGAAAAACATAATAAAACAGATAACTAAAAACGTAAAAACCTAGATACATCAGTATATTCATTCATATCTGTGGGGGTCTCTGGGTGTTGAAGAGAGTCTAACTAGAAGTAACTACTTCATTACATTTATTGATGACTACTCAAGAAAGGTGTGGATCAAATTCCTAAGGACTAAAGCTGAAGCATTTCAAAGCTTCAAGGAGTGGAAACCATTGGTAGAAAACCAGACATGGAAGCGGAATAAATGCTTAAGAACAGATAACGGACTTGAGTTATGTAATAGGGAATTTGATGATCTATGCAGAGAATATGTGATAAAGCAACATAAGACGTGTGCTTACACTGCACAACAGAATGGGGTTGCTAAGAGGATGAATCGAACGATAATGAACAAGGTAAGAAGTATGTTGGTTGAGACAGGATTTGGGAAACAATTTTGGGCTAAAACGGCATTACTGCAGTTTACTTGATAAATTATTCTCCTTCTTCATCACTAAGTTTCAAGAAACCAGAAGAACTTTGGTCTGGAAGGAAAGTTACTTTTTAAACAGTTGAGAAGTTTCAGATGTGAGGTTTTTGTGCATACCCTTCAAGATAAAGTGAGTCCTAGAGCTACTAAAGGTTACTTCATCGGATATCCTCAAGGTGTTAAAGGCTACATGATATGGATTCATGAAGAAGGAAAGTGTACTATTAGAAGAAATGTGATCTTCCACGAGGATAAAGTGTTTAAGGACAATGTTGGGTCAGAACCTAAAAAGCCTAAGAAGAACAAGAAGGGGAGGAAAGTTTCATTCAGTTTTGACAGAAGGTTCGAGGATTCTGGTTCGGGTGGAGTACTGCCAGACTGTGAGAGTGAATCTTCAAGTTCATAATCAGAAAAATCAGATAACTCAGAGTCTGAAACAACAAAAACTAAGGAGACATATCAGGAATGATCATCTGGAGAGAGTTTAAAGGATTATGTGCTGGTCCGGGACAGATCTAAGAGAGTCACTACGAAACCATCAATCTATGAGGATGGGGGTGATTTTGTTGTGGCATATGCGCTGATGTGTGCTCGGGATGTTGAAATAGAGGAACCAAGAACTGTTGCAGAGGCTATGATGAGCAAATAGTGGAAGGAGTGGAAATAAGCCATGAAAGAAGAAATTAACTCTCTGGATAAGAATGAGACTTGGATAATAGTTCAGCAACCAGGAAAGAAGAAGACTATAGGCTCTAAGTGGATTTTCAAGTACAAAAAAGGAATACCAGGAGTGGAACCACCCAGGTTTAAAGCAAGGGTAGTTGCTAAAGGTTTCACTAAAATAGAAGGTGTTGACTATAATGAAATCTTCTCTCCCATGGTCAAGCATGTTTCCATTCGTCTGATGCTATCAATTGTAGTCAATTTTGATATGGAACTAGAACAACTTGATGTGAAAACGGCATTTCTACATGGTACTCTAGATGAAGAAATCTACATGAATCAACGAGAGGGATTCATTGGAAAAGGTGATGAAGGAAAAGTTTATCTGCTAAAGAAATCCATATATGGTTTAAAGCAGTCACCACGACAATGGAATCAACGGTTTGATGAGTTCATGAAAGGATAAGGTTTCATTCAGAGTGTTCATGACCCATGTGTTTACCCAAAGGGTAAAGATATTCAAGAAGGTTTTCTTGCTGCTATATGTAGATGATATGCTCGTGGCCTCCAGAGACATGGGAAAGATAAAGAAACTTAAGGAGAGTCTAAAGTCCAAATTCAAAATGAAGGACTTGGGAAAGGCTACTCGTATCCTAGGGATGGATATTATAAGGGAGAGGAACAAAGGAGTGTTAAAGCTCTCACATGAAAAGTACTTGAGACAAGTACTGAAAAACTTAAACATGGAAGGGGCGAAACCAGTGGTCTCCCATGTGAGTTCATAGCAAAACTTAAGAAGACTGACAAAAACTGAGGTTAAAGAAGAAGCTAACTATATGGATATATAAGACACCCTATGCTAGTGCGGTTGGAAGCCTGATGTATGCTATGATTGGGTCTCGGCCTGATTTGGGATTTGCTATTTGTCTGATCAGCAGATACATGTCACAACCATGATCATTGGGATGCATTCAAATGGGTTTTCAAGTACTTAAAAAAAGCTTTGGATGTTCGTTTAACATTTACTAAGAAGAAGAATTTCGAGATAGTTGGTTACAATGATTCAAATTATAATTCATATTTGGATAGCAGAAGATAAGTTTCAGCTTATATCTTTCAGTTGGGGGAAACACTGTCAGTTGCGAGCCACATTGCAATCTGTAGTTGCGTTATCAACCACAAAAGTTGAGTATATGGCTCTCACTGAGGCAGCAAAGGAGGGTAAATGGTCGATGATGTTATGCAGTGAATTGGGGTTTAAGTTCAAGAGCTACAAGTTATTGTGTGATTCACAGAGCGCAATATGTTTGACAAACAACTCAGTTCATCATGGCATAACGAAACATGTGGATACTAAATATCATTTCATCAAAGACAAGGTGAATGAGGGTTCCATCAACCTAGTGAAAGTACACACTACCCCAAATGTTGCGGTTTTTTTGACAAAATGCTTACATGGTCTGGCGTTTCAAAGATGCCAGGAGATGGCTAAGCTCCTCGCCTAGTCGGAGACTAAGAGAAGTCTGAGATGTCCTTGTCAGTTGGGTCATCTCGCACAGAGAAAGAAGAAACTGAGTTTGTCAAACAAAGAGGAAGGAAAACTAAGCGATGAGTTTATTGTGTGGTCAAATACAAGATACAAAGGTTCGTGAGTACTTACTTTGAGCATGCAGAGGGTTTTGTGAACAGAATCCTTGCATGCAGGTAGATCGGTGGAGATCTCTAGTGTTAGTCCTTGGTAATACCTGGAAAAGGGTTGGAATATGATTTAACTCAAGAATCTGATGGAAAAGAAAAAAGGAAAAATGGAAACTGAAATCAGATCGGAGGAGAGATATGTACTTAGCTGAACTCGGTGGTGGAGCTGAGTGGTCGTGGCTAGTAAAGGTCAGGATAAGGGAGAGGTCGAAAGCTCGAAATCAAGGTTGCGCCATCAGAGGGAAGGTCATGAGCTGTTTGGCTTAGGTGGAGCTTACGGCGGAGCTGACTTGACACAGAGAGAGGTGTTCGCCGTTCTAGGGTTTCTAAGTTTAGTTGGTAGAAGAGAGAGAGAGAGAGGTTTTCAGACAAATAAATCGACAAAGGTGGAGTTTGTGAGTGTTTGTCGTGTTCACTTGCTCGAGTCGGTGTTGGGTTGGGCCGTATACCAAGCCCATAATCTGAAGTAGTAGAGTCGAATTGAGCTGGAGCTGGGCCTCATCTCAAACCTGAAAACAAAAGTAAGAAGCCCAATGAGTTAATACGGTGCCGTTTCACTTAATGGAAAGATCGATCTTCATCATAAGGAGAGTTGCATAGTTTGTTACAACATCACATGAAACAGAATAGAGAGAGAATCAAGAGAGAGAGTCTTATCTTGGAGTGATCACGTCAGAGAAGGCGGAGAAGCTGATCGTCGATCACTCAGATCAAGAATTTGATTGACGGTGGTACACTTTCGGAGGTAGCTACATCGCTATAACTCCGGTGAGAGATCACGTGTGATTGTATCAAAGTTACTGAGATTTTATATTGATTCTGATAAACTAGTGAAAGCTTGAGAGTTTTGATCTCTCCTCGGACAGTACAAAACAAAATCCGGGTAAACAAAATTTGTGTTGCTTGCGTTTTATGTTTCTTGCTCAATCTCACATACGATCGAACCGAGTACTCGTCATATAGAGTTGATAATCGTTTTAGATTCAAGCGAAAACACTAACAATGTATCAACATTTTTCCAACATTTTTATATAAAATGAATAATAATTTGGCATATTATAATTGGTAGTTTAAAGTTTCATGTGGATGTATTGACTGGTTTATAACCTCAACTTTTATAAACTTGTGAGAAATTTCCTTGTAACTTGTTTTGTTGTTGTTGACCAAGAAATTCTTAATCTTATAGATCAAACCGGCTTCTAGATCTGCCTCATTGTTGTTCCATGTAAAATTTTGTGTCAAACATTATATAGTATTTATTAATTTTATATTTATAATGTGAATAAAGTTGTTGTACCTTTTGATTAATAATAAATGACTCAAAACCTATAAGAAAGCTACTTTTCTTGATGTTATGTGCTCCCCAAAAGTGAACTACTCTAGCATGAATTTCATTCTTGTTAGACTCTTTTTTAAGCTACATCGAAAACCAAAGAGAAGCAACGTTGTGTTAATATTTCTTTTCGTTTTTTAATATTTTTTACTTTATAATGTGAATAAAAAATATAAATATATTTATATATACATTTATTCATTTACATATACAAACAAATAAATATTCAAATAATAGTTATTTTAAAAGTATAATTGTATGTAACTTAAATAAAATAATAATAAATCATTCTTTGAAAACAAATTTATAGAAAAATCTATATAAACAATTTATCTTTGATTATTATAAAAGTAAAATAAAATAAAACTAATTATTCAAAATCTAGTAAATAGAAAAGCTAATAGGTTTTTGTGTAGGATGAACGGTGGAAATTCCATTTTTGCAAATTATGCTATTATCTGTGTATAGAAAGTGCAATTTCTCATATTTACATTTCAATTATATTTTTATTGATGTGAAAAGTGCTAAAAGAACTTTTTTTGCTAACAATAGCAATTAAAAATAACGGCATGACCAAGGGCGAAACAGACTTTGTAGAAATTAGGGTTTGTGGTGTCGTTGACATATTAGGGTTTAAGTCAACTCTCCTTCGTACTCTTAGTTTTGTCGCCGTCACTGAATCTACACCGCACATTACTCCCGGCGATAAGTCCAGCTTCCCGGAGAAGAAGAAGAAGAGAGTAACAACATGGCGACAAACGCACAACTCTCCCAGAAGGAATCTGACATCCGAATGATGATTGCCGCTGAGGTTCACCTTGGAACCAAGAACTGCAATTACCAAATGGAACGTTACGTCTACAAGAGACGCAACGATGGTATTAATGTTTAGTCTTTGATAGATTTGTAGTTACTTTGTGTTTCGTGGTGGTCACGTTACTGTCTGAACTTTCTTATAATGTAAGAAACATTTTGTTGTTTCAGGTATATATATCTTCGACTTAGGTAAAACATTGGAGAAGCTGTACATGGCTGCTCGAGTGATCGTTGCTATTGAGAACCCACAAGACATTATTGTTCAATCTGCTAGACCTTATGGGCAAAGAGCTGTTCTCAAGTTTGCTCAGTACACTGGTGCTAATGCCATTGCTGGAAGACACACTCCTGGTACTTTCACTAATCAGATGCAGGCTTCCTTCAGTGAGCCTAGGTTGCTTATTCTTACAGACCCTAGGACTGACCATCAGGTAAAATTGAGTTCTTGTTGTCCTTAATGTAACTGATTTGGTCAATGACTTTAATTTCTTTGCAGCCAATCAAGGAAGGTGCTTTGGGAAACATACCCATCATTGCTTTTTGTGACACTGACTCTCCCATGAGATTTGTCGACATTGGGATCCCTGCTAACAACAAGGGAAAGCACAGCATTGGTTGTCTCTTTTGGATTCTTGCTCGAATGGTTCTTCAGATGCGTGGAACTATCCGTCCTGGACAGAAGTGGGATGTCATGGTAAGAGAAATATAACATTGTTAATGTCTCCTTTGTGTTGGTTACATGAAGTAGATAGTTATTCATGTTTTGTTTTGTATAGATGGACTTGTTCTTTTACAGAGAGCCAGAGGAGGCTAAGCAACTTGAAGACCAAGAAGCTGCTCCTCAGGCAGAGTTTGCTACACCTGAATATGGAGTTGCTGGGGGAGACCAATGGACCACTGCTGCAATTCCTGATGCTTCATGGACAGGAGAATCTCAGCAGCCAATCAGTGCTGCTCCTGCAGATGGATGGGACACAGCTGTTCCACCTCAAACAGCTGTTCCAGCTGCTGGTTGGGATTAATTTTTGTGATTCTCTTTGAGATTTAAGAGTTCTAACTTCTTGTTTTCTTCTCAATTGTTTCTTGTTATGAGGCTAGGCTTTAGATATCGATTTTGCGGCTTTTCTAGTTCTGAATTGAATTTCTACAAAATTAATATATTTTCACATTTAATCTTATTCAATATTCTTGAATAGCAATTCACGACCATTGAAATTGCTTATGAGAGCATTAAGTTCAAGTTTGTAACAATATTTTATTTTAAGGAGTGTATTATCTTTAATACAATGTCTGTTAGATTATAAGAATGATCTGTACAATTATGAAACACTTTCTCTACAAAGGAAAGACAGAACTCTACTGCATCTCCTTATACTTGGAGCATGCAAGCTCTTTATTTGATTTTTCTTGTCTATTAAAACTGTGTGTGAGACTCTCCAAGTTAAATATCTGAATCCTGCAAAAATTGCCTCTTCTTCTGTGTAGATCAAATATTATTGAGGCACAGAGATAGAAGAACCACTCATCTGTTCCTGCAAATGTGTAATAAAAGAGAGAAGGCATAAGCTTAGTGAATCCAAGTTTCTTTTCTACAGTTATTAATGAGTTCTCACCAGCTTCACGGAAGTTTGGCTATTGTTAGGAGATGGTCCGGGGCTGTTGATGACAAGTAAAGACTCTGTTGATTCATCAGCAAGTGTTCTTAATCTGTTTAGCACTGGCAATATAACTTTAGCAAGATCAGGTCTGTCTTTTCTCCTTAGCTCTGCGCATTGCAGCGCCAACTTAGCAAACTCTGCAGTGTCTTCAAGTGGCCAGTCCGGAACCGCGGGGTCGAGTAAATCCGACAAAGTCCCTTTCTCCAGAGCCCTCTCGACATAATGAGTCAAACCCATTGGTGGTTTTGCTGTGATCAACTGCAGGAAGATAATGCCGAGCGAGTAGATATCAGATTTCACACCCAACATTCCTGTCTGCTGATACTCCGGGTCAATGTAACAGAAGGTGCCAGCTGTTGAAGTCATACGGTACTGTGTCACCGTGTCTGCAACAGAAGGTGGGACTAGTCTTGCTAAACCAACATCAGATATCTTGCTGACAAAGTTACGGTCTAGCAAGATGTTTCCCGGTTTGAGGTCACGGTGAACCAGTGGTTCTGGTTTAGCCTGGTGCAAGAACAAGAGTCCAGTGCCTATCTCTGCAGCGATTCTGAACCTCATCTGCCACGAGAGAGGCGGGCTGTTTCCTAGTCTGAAAAGACGGTCTTCTAAGCTCCCGTTGGCCATGAACTCGTATACTAAGCATCCACACTCAGGGCAAGCTCCAAGAAGTAGAACCATGTTAGGATGTCTAATGCAGCTCAATACCTCAACCTCTTGTTGAAACTGAGACCTCCCTTGAGCTGCGTCGGCACGGAGGATTTTAACAGCCACTGGTGTGTGGTCAAGATAGCATTTGTAGACAGGACCATAACCACCTTCTCCAATTTTGTACTTGTCAGCGAAAAACTCGGTTGCATGCTCAATCTCTTCAATGGAGTACTTCCTATACCTTACATCTGAGTTTGCTAAAGCGGTAAGGGCCTTTGTTTTCTCATCAGACTCCTTGAGAGCTTTCATCTCTGCGTTGACTCTCTTCTTAGATTCTAATTCAGCAATCCTTTGAGCTGCTTCAGCTGCCTCCATAGCTGCTTTTGACTTTGCTTTCTCTTTCTCTGCAATGGCCAATGCTGCTTCCTCTGCAAGTCTTGCCTCTTCTAGTTTCCTCTCTTCTTCTAACTTCCAACGCTGAAGCTCAGTCGCCTGCAGTTTACAACAACGTTTAGGAACAAAACCAAAGCTATAAACACTTGTCTTGTTAGAAACATTACCTTTTGTTTTGCTGTAAGAGCTTCTTTGCAAGCAGTGCTGTACATTTCCATTGTCTGCTTCAGCTCAAGTTTCAGCCTCCTCATCTCAGACTCTACATCATCCTGTTTTTGGTGATTGTCACAATGTCAATAACTCTAGCTATATAGATCAAACAAAAGATTTGTAAGGTATGATCTAAAGGTGTTACCATTGCTGAAGCGGATGAGAATCTTTCACTCTCAAAGGAGCCAGTTGAAAGATCAGTAGGTGAGCTTACATCAAGTGATCTCCTTCCATAGTTGGAGGATGACTCTAAGCCAGGACCATAGTCCATGTCAGAGAAATTAGACAGCCTAGGAGGAGTTCGGTTTGGATCATTATTGTCATACAGATTAGGGAAGATACGGTCAATGCTAGCTCTCCCGGAACTGACAAATGATAGGTCTGATTCTGGAACAGATAGTTCACCGTATGATCTCCCATTGCCTCTTCTAGTAAAAGGAGATCTGTTTTTTTTTTTGTTTGTTTAAGCCATGGAGTTAAGAGTTGTCAAGATCAATGTATAGATGAAAACACAAGAGAAATGTATGTACCTGAAGGAATCTGATTGATCCTCCATAGACCTGCGTTGCTGATCCTCCATGGACCTGCGCTGCTGATCTTCAATAGACCTGCGGTCTTCGATAGACCTGCGTTGTTGAGTCTCAAAAGACCTTCTATCAGCTGCATAAAGGAAGATAAACACAACAACTTTTTAAGGTGAAACCAACAAGTGAATATTAAGTGAAGTTTCTTGGATTTGAAAATTTAGCAACCTCGCATGTTGGAGGCAGTAGAAGGCACAGGTTGTGGTGGCCTTAAGCTAGGTGGTTGAATAGGAGTGCGGAGAGGAGCAATGTTTGGTGCAGAACGAGAAGCTGACCTCATTGTTGAGATCTTTCCTTTGAATATGACATAAACTGTGCAGAAATCAGGCGCGTTTTTCGTTATGATCCCTGGAACATCTGCAGGCTTGTTGAACCTGCATATCAAGTAAACCCATCATTAATGAAGAATCAAGATACAAGAAGAAGAAGAAGGCGAAGAAGCGAATGTTTTCTACCTGAGAAAGCCACCTTTGTTGGAGGAACCAACCACCAGAACCTCAACAGCTGCTTGGTTTGCATATTCTACTAATGCTTTCGCTACATCATACTCCTCAAGCAACACATCTTGGCATTGTATCTAAGACAATTCTCATTAGCTTACTAGAAGAAAGGATACATAGAGAGAAGTTTCTAAACTAAGATACTCACATCTTTGCGTGTGCAGAAGCAACGGAAAGGAAGGAATATCTCCTTGGATGCACCTTCTGGATCTCTGCATACCAATGAAGAATCTTGGCTCATCTCTGAAACAAAAACACAAACCATCAGAAACAGAGGAAAACAGAACAAGGAAGAAGAAAAGAAGAGAAAGGGTTTGTTTGTTTACTTGTGGAGGAAGCATGAAGAGAAGAGCCATTGTTTAGAGGAGAAGGTCGAAGCTTGACATGGACGAGGATTACAGATTGGCCTCGCTGCAACAAATGATCAACGGCCCATTTAAGAGCGTGTTGGCTACTTTTGTCTTTGTCTATAGCAACAGCCACAACTCCAGTGGATCCTCCTCCACCTTCCTTGATTCCCACGCTATTGCTCTTCGCCATCCACATCTTGTCTTGTCTCTCCTTCTCTCTTTCTCACCTTCAAGATTATCAAGATTGAGGAAAACTTGAGGGAAAGAAAGAGAGAGACGTTTTGTGTGGTCTGAAGATGGATCTTCTTCTTATTTTTGGGCGTCTTAAATTTCTCATGTAAGAAAGCGAAATAAGAGGATGAAGAGAAAGAGAGTTTCTATTAAAAAAAACGTATGTCTTTTTGTTTGTCTTGTTCTCTCTCTCGCTTTACCAACGCTTCTCCTTCTTCTCCGCTTCTATTCCCTTCCTATTAACTGAAAGTTTTGACAATTTTACAAAAAATAAAATAAAATAGAAATGTATCCAAACTGCAGTGGAAGACTGATTACATAATAATTTTGTCATCATTTGGATTGAGAAGGTCCGATCCATAGCTAACTGTTACAATGCGGAATAGCCCAATTTGGTGACCTCTAACTCCGGACATAGAACCACTTAAGTAAATGCACTTCATATCAATAAAAAATATTATTTATATCTATTCTATTAAAAGTGAAGTACAAATGAAAAATAACCCTCACTTCTTTTCATTATTTACGATTCATTGCCACTGACAATAATTAAAGAGATTTTGCTGATAATTTATTTATACTTCACGCAAAGTTCATTAGCAAAGCCTGCTAAGTTCATTAGCAAAGCCTGCTGCGGGTTTTTTTGTCAAAATTTTAGTGGGTCTACCTTTTATTTTTATTTACGTATAACTAGACCTAAATGTCTTATATCTAACCATCCCTAATCTCTAACCATCAAATTGGACTCATACTCATATTTCATATAACCACCACTTAATATACTCATGAAATTCTAAAAAATGAGTGAAACATAAAATAATTCAAACGAATGGATTCTAAGTATTTTCACAGATTGGTTAATCCACTGCCAAATTCACATTTGAATAACTTCAAAACCAAAACTAATATATGACTATAATATTGTAACTCAAACAGTTCAGATACAATGATAAATCGATTAGAAACCATTCATTTGCCTATTTATTAAATTATTAAATTATATACTTTAAATGTAGATGATTATTATGTTATTCTTAGTCTAAAGTCTTTTCTACTAATTCTCGAGGTATATTTTTTTCACCGTCTAACGTTTTTTTCCTGCGTAAAATTGTTACTTATCTAATTAGGCCTTTGTTATTTTTGTTTTGTTTTAACATGTCTATCACGAACTTGATAAAAAGCCTATTTGGTAAGAATATGAGTTTACGGGACTTTGTTATTCTTAGTAACATTTTTACAGAAAATTAAGTAATTGGGGATGTATTGCTTTAACTATATATATTATCTACTTACATAAATAAAACATGACGATATTTTTAAAAATCTTAATTCGAATTTACTTATATACACGAAATCTGTCAAATTATATTTGATTGATAACTAAATAATGTTAATAATCTAATATTAATTTATGCATTTCTAAATATATAAACAAAATATTTGTCTACATATTGTGAATGAGTATAAAAATATATCATTTTTTTGTTTTATTGACTATAAAATTAACAAATTACCACAGACAAACTATATGATTAACAAACATTTGTGTCAACAATTTAGATATAAAAATTAATGTACTTCATTCCCTTACATTTTTATTTCAGCATATAATATAAGATATTTAATATCACAATTACATAACCAATAATAAATATCATAATATTGCAAACCGAAAATGAACACCCGCGCGGGCGCGCGGGTCAAGGCCTAGTTTACTATTAAAATAGATACAATATTTAGACATAACCTTGATTTATAATGTGATATTATCAAATCCATATTTATATCAATTATGCACCATAATATGTTGTTTAACAACTTAATTATTCAAATAAATCAATTAAATATTAAAAACTAAATAAATAATAGAAAGAAATTTATACAGAGTTTTCTAAGATTCCAATATAATAAAATCTTACTATATTTTGAAAATATAAATAGAAAATTTTAAATTATTTAAACTTAGTAAATATTTAAATAATTAACTGATTTTTAAGTATTATACACTAATATTAATTTAGTTTTGACTTATATACACAAAAATATGATATATTTAAATTGTGTCATTGTTAAATCTTAAATTAAATAATAAATATAGTTATATAACTTAATATTTTAATTATATGTAAATTATAAAAGTAAACTAAAATATATATACACACAAAATAACAAAAAATTCTAAATTTTACAGTTTCAATTAATTTATAAAAGTTAATATTTGATAAATGATAACTAACTAGAATTTATAGAACATAATTTTACAAAAACTAGATATCGAAAATTATATAAAAATATATATTTATATTTATATTTATATTAAAAACTAAAAGTTAACAAATATTACCTTATTTTATAATTTATAACATAGTGAAATGGTTTACAGTTTATATTTTTATGATATAATTTTTTAAGTATTATTTCTTTAATATTAATCAAATACCAAAAGTTTTAACAAATATATTAACTCATTTATATTAAAAGAATTATAAAAACAAAATTGACCAATACTGAGAGATGTTTATTTTTTTTTAATTTTTTTTTAAATAAACTAAAAATGAGAGATGCACCAAATAGAAAACTATTCTATTTTTATTATATAAATAAATTTATATAAAACTTTAATTTGTATATAGAATACTAAACATAAATAAAATTTATATGAATATGTGATTGCATAAAACAAAAATATTATAAATCACTACAATAGATATTTAACTTATAGTTTTATTTTATCAAAACTAAAATATTTTTTTTAATTATGATAATGTTACAGTACATGTTAGTTAATAGATACCTATAAAACAATTTTTGCAATTTGTATTTAAATTTAAATTTCAAAAATCTAAAATGTGAATATATTAATATCTTTTCACTTTCTTTTATAAATATAAAACTGAAATATAAACTTATACACATCTAATGAAACTTAAAATAACATTTTAATGAATTATTTTCAATTTTAAATATTTAAATAAAGAAACATATATATATATATATATATATATATATATATATATATAATAGTGATTATAACTTTTTAAAAGTTAAAAACTTAACTTAATATAATTAAATCTATAATAACATACAAATTTAAATAAAATATACAGTACTTAAACTATAAAGATTGTGAATGCAGTTATAATTTCTGTTAAATAATAAATATGTAAAGAAAAATTATCTCGCGTTTTGAAAGCGGGTGTTAAAATCTAGTCTACCTCAAATTTATGAATATTTAATTTTTATCTATGATATTAATTTATTCTTTGCGCTAGCAAATTTATCATATTTTTTATTTTCATTTTTTGTATCACTACCTTGGTGAAAAATAATGGATCAAGCCCTTGTTAGATCATGTAAGGGTCTTGGTTGTTCTTAAAACTATGCCTATTTTACTAAATCTTAGGGGGTAGGCTAGCACCACTAGATCTTCAATATGGTAAAATGTGGAAATTCTTGTATTCTCTATGCATATGTTTTTCCAGCTCGGCTCTTATGATATCGACATTGTAATAATTCTTGTTTCTATCATCAAAACATTTTTTTTATACTCGGTCTCTCGGAAAAAGTATGGACATTCTAATTATGAACTAATCATACTTTTTAAAATAGAATTGACATTTAAAAATAAATAAATAATGGCTTTGAATATCAAATTTATATCTAAATATGAAATATCTCCCGAAATAAATTTTACAACAACAGAGTATAAAGTCACAGCCAGAAAACCTATAGCTTAAAGTCTAAAGCAAACAAAAATTAAACTACAACATCAACCCATCACAAAGGCTTTGCCGTTGGTTTTGAAGTTTGTATGTGTTAACATGTGTTAACATTTATATGATAAATATCTTTGGTTCTGAAAACGCACATCTGAGACTCTGTGGCCCAATGGATAAGGCGCTGGTCTACGAAACCAGAGACTCTGGGTTCGATCCCCAGAGACTCTGTACTCGACCACTGGTATATGGGATTCCGAGGTGAGAATGTCGGAAATTTAAATCTAAACTCTGGAGAAGGGTTAAAGGTTCTATCGAATGACATCTACTGTGAAATAGAATTCATCGAAAGTTATGATTTTTTCTACAGTAACATTCAAGCCCATATGTGTTCCAGAGGGAGATATGCTTTCTTTATTACAGCAACATATACATGTGAAGACTGAGGTGTGGGTTACAAACAAGTTGACCGATGGGGATGTCTTGTGGAGCATGTATTTCAGTTTTACTCTCGCTGATCAGTACCCAATATTACCCTCTCCTTCCGACCGTCGTTTTCTGGCGTTCTGCATCCACAAGACCAAAAAGATTATGTTACGGGTCGAGGAAGCAGATTACAAGGAGGCATATATTCACACAGATGTTTACGTATTGGGTGAGGGTGAGATATACAAACAAGTTGAGGCGACAATAAGGCGTACATTGAGGGATCAATCTTGTAATCATTCATGTATATGTTCCAAGCCTAGTTCCAGTTCCAGAATAAGAGCAAGACTGTACACATAAAAGAGAGACCTGTGAGGGTTGCTTTTGGTAGATTTCATGCATGATTAATTTTAAGCTTCTATTAGGTATATACAATGAATTAATATCTATAAAAGTAAATGTTTCAACGTGTAGACTTTTGCAGCCCGTATTGGTAGATTAATTTGAGAATTTAAACCTTATATTGAGCTTTGTTTTGGCTTGGTCCATAGTTGCTGTATATATACATTATTAGTTAGACAATTTTAAAACTTATTCACAGATAGGTCACTAGCTATATGGTTCAAAGACCACCAGTGGTGCTGTAGAGTTATTATTTTTGTTGTGGCTTAGTTTCACTTGGGGATCAGTTTTGACTTGGAGAGCTGAATCGTGCCTGAGTAGAACAAGAAAGAACGACAGAACACAAATTTGATCCCTCATGTTCAAATGTGATGCATATAAATGCGCCATGATGAGTTTCTCTCATTAGCTAAGTGGTTCTTTGTTTATAGACATGGACTGTGTTCATCATTAAGTTCTATTATGTGCCCAGATCAGTGCTATGTTGTGAGTGGGTGGGGCAGCAACCCACCATGATTTTTCTTAGTTTGTGTAATTTTAGTAATGTCAATGTTGAAAACTTGAATTTGTAAATGTGTCAATAGTATTTTATAGTTTTATCCCCATATAAAAATTATTCTAGATCCGCCACTAGTCCAGATATTTGCCACTGGAATTCATTCCCTTACATATTTATACATATGAAACTTGCGTATTTGTTGTTTCTATGGTCAACATTTTGTTGTGTAGTAGCCATCAGATCTCAAGATCATTTATTTTGTTATGGTTATAGAATATAAAAGATACAAATACATAAATTAGATCACTACATATATGGGTTCTCTGAAACAAAGACGACCAGTAATGCTGTAGTCTACAGCCTGTAGAGTACAAAATGATGACTTGGATAACGTTATTGCCTCCTAAATCCTGTTATTTACAGTTCATACCATCATCGCCATCACCAAATTTATTCCCGCTACGTCAACGTCGATCTTCTCTGTTTAAGCTCTTTTAATGCACTCCACTTCAACATCAAGAAGCTGATGTGTGTCACGTTTCCTAACCCAGAAGATTGGCGATGAACTTTTTGGTGGAGAGGAATTACATCTCCTTCAAGGCCCAGCAATATTGATTCCAGCCCAATTGTAGTAGGATAAACTGGTTCGTTGTACTTTGGCCCAGCTGAATTAAGGAACCAATCGCCAAGCGTTTTTTTAGGACAAGTATAAATGAGACGAGGAGAAAAAGAAAAGGGATCCGAAATCAAACATACAACACGGAGAACGGTGAGAACCAAGGTTTATATTTCCGCTCGCTGTTCTGACGAAAAGCTTTTTCCTTTTCTCATGTTTTTTGATTGAACACCCTTGAAACAAGTTCTCTTCATTAATAAAACGTCTTTCCAAAAACCCACAAATCATACTTTCATTTATAAAACTAAATAACTGAATACTCGATTAAAAATTTGGCACCGTTTGAGGAGATCGAACCCTCAGCCACGAGATTAAAAGTCACGAGGACACTAGTTTTTCTTCGACTTTTTTTGAAGGTTCCCTTTATTCTTCTTCGACTTTTTTTGAAGGTTCCCTTTGTTCTTCTTCTTCTCCATAGTTACTAGTCACACTGGTGGACAAGCGAAGAGATAGAGAGAGAGAGACAGATTCAAATTTGAATTTCTGAATCTGTTTAGTCGATTTTGGGGGGGGGGGAGGAATTTGGGTTTTGAGTTGGTAACGGAGATGAATGTGATGCGTTGTCTCTAGAGCATTGCTTAGGATTATACCTCCATTTCTTCTCGCTGATCGATGTTGTTTTCTGTTGTCTCGCTGATCATCGTTCGCCGATGTCTCATAATCGTTCGAAACCATAGTTGTCTCTGTCAGTAAAATGAGTTCTTGTGATCTTCTTGAACATGATGTTCTTCAGATTGAAGAGCCCTTAGTTGAAGAACTCCTTACGAATGAAATGGAATTGACTCCGGAACACGTTTTTGTTCGTATCCAAGAGAGCGAACTAGTCACGAATGAAGACAAAGACAAATCTTCTTGTTATGTATTACAAAATCAAGACACAGCTTCTTGTGCTTCTTGTCAACATGTTGCGACCTCCAAAACGCTAGCCAAGTGAGGTACACATGTGGATCCACCATTTCGCTTGGACAAGACTAGCCACACCCCATTCAAAACCCAGTTACAAAATCAAAACAAAAACAAAGCTTGTTGTATGGAGTTGACTTTGCTTGAGCTTGCTCAAATATGCACCAAAATAAAATTATGCGTTAGTAAACTATCTCAAGATTGTGATGCTGAAGCTACAAGATTATCAGTAACTCCTAAAAGATCTTTTGAAGATTTCAAGATGAAGCGAGATGATTTTCGAGTTCAGTCATGGTCAATGGGCCTTACGGGAAATGATAAGTTGTCGCCTACACCTCAGACGTCGTCCTATTACACACCGAAGGGAGAGATAACTGTTGAACAAAGGGTGAGGGAACATAGATAACTCATGTTTCAACAGAGGGAGAGAGATCATAGATAGTTCTTGCTAAATCAAAGACTCATGGGTAAGTTTTTACTACTTTCTACTTTTACATAAATAATATATATCATGCGCTCTTGTGGCCGACAAACGAAACATTTCCCTCAATGCAAATCATTATATTTTTCAGCAAATCATACTACTTTTTCTTATTAAATTGAACACAAAAAAATTTTAGATAATTTCTTTCAACATATCTTACCTTTCTCTCTTCCTTTCGCCACATCTCACTGTATAAAAATTACACAAACCAAAATAAAAAGTAATAGTCAGCGTGATTTTTTTTACTGACTTGTTTCTAAATCCAATCTCTCTCCATGTTGTATATAAGATTATATTTGCTTATTTTTTCCAAAAATCTTTAAAGAAAATTCTTAACATCTAGTTTTGACATAAGAAATGATAACAATGAATGAGATGACATTAGTCACACTATTACGGTCAAAAACTTGCGATAAATTAATATATCAAAATTAAAGAACACATAAGCAGCTGAATGCAAAAAATAAAGTATTAGATAGGTAACATGAAGAGAGAGTGATACATAGTTAAGCGTTTTGGCTTTCATAGTGAGGATGATTCTAGTGGAGATGCTCTTATTTTAGAAAAATCTCCATTAATTATGCTCTTAAGTCTTAACAACATAAACTTTACAATTTTTCTGTATGAAGTCCCTGGGACTTTCAAGATATGAATAATATGTCTAAGATTTTGTAACACAAACAAAATAGTGTCATAGAGTCCAAAAACAAGCTAGAAGCCTAGAAGTAGCAAGCTTCTTCAATATGAATAAAACAAGTTTTAGTGTGTTAAGGTAACAACTCAGTACCTACAAATCAGCAAACTCAACCAAATTTTATATAGATGATTAGGAAACAAGTTCATGATCATCAATCATAATGAATAACTCAAGCTTTTTTATAATCACCCCAAGGAGCTCAGATATTTTCCAGCCCCTTTCCAAGAGAGCATCCAAATCCAGCTCTTTCTTTTTTCCGGTGAGACAGCCCGAGAACGTTTAAGAGAAGCAGAACCCCCAGTCTCCTTCTTCTTGGAATAGATGGTATCCATGACTGCCTCTATCTCTTCTTTGGCTCTCTTGAAAGCATTGGAGGCCTTCACTTCTTTCACATGCGTGTTCTTAACGTTTATTTGTGATGAAGTTTCTCCTTGGAATGGAATAGAGATTTAATCTCTTCTTTCTCCTTTCACATCATATTTGGTATCTTCTTTCCATCTTCTGTCAATACATTAGCCATGTGGAAAGAAATTTAAATCTTGAAAAGAATCAAGAACAATCACACATAACTCATAAACTTTACAAACTTAGTTGTTATAATGTTACAACGATATTCATGCAATGAATAAAGATAAATAGAACCTTGTTTCTGAAAATACAATTTTCAAATATGTTCTATATCATTTTGCTAAGTGCTACAAAAGGTACTACAAGCGTGTGTCATGAAGCTAAAGTTATGTTGGAGTTCGCGTATGGACTACTTAAGCTTGGAAAAAGAAAAAGAATATTTATTTGAAAATAAATAGATGTTTTCTATTAAGTAAAACGAAGTTCGTCTGAAGAACAAGTTTGACATGAAAAGAAAAAAAAGTTTACTTAAAAAGAAAATAAAGATTTGGGACACTGAGAAATTGGCTGTGGTGAACCATGAAATCTATCTAGTATAACTAGGTTGGGGAAGTTGTATATTAAATTAATACAAAAAAACATATTTTTTAACAAAATAGATTCCATAACTTGTATGATGAGTGCAATTGATAATAAACGTTCAAAATAATCAAAAAAATATATTAGTTAATAGCATAGTGGATATTTTTGCGATGGTTTTATCCATCAAACATGCAAAATATTTTAATAATTAAGTGACGAGTTAAAAACTGAATGATCTCATTTCGATTATAAAAATATTATTAGTAGGAATATTGCAATTATAACTCTTTTCCATTGCTTACAAATTATTATCTTTAAAAATATAATAAAATAGTATATCGCAAAACAAGAATTAAGAAGTTTTTTATAAATCACATTCACATTAACTTTTACGAATTTAAAACTATAAATTCTATTTAATAAAATAAAATAATTCAATAATATATTCTGAACATTAAAGTTTTAAGAGAAATATAATAAATCATTGATGAGAAATATATTAATTTGGATAAACAAAGTAATTTGTTGTCAACAACCTGTTTTATTGTAATCAAATGAATATGAAACCTTGATTTAAATTTTATTTGAGTCATCGGAGGAATTGTCTATCCTTAAATCACACCTCTTTTTAAAATTATTCTGAACTTTTTCTTAAGCCCGAACTACTTTGGGGTGACATTACACCCAAAGGTTGACAAAAACAAATAAATCCCATAA
>CAJHQP010002809.1:0-78050 GCA_905132765.1 Moricandia arvensis | reverse complement strand
CTTTTCAATTTCGAGATCACAAACTTGTAACGTAAGCAACAAGTAATCGAAACGATTTTCAAAAATCCGTGATCTAGACTTGTAAATCAATCAACTTTCCACGAAATAAACAAAGATCATTCGGTTTAGAACCAGTATAAGAATAGATCAATCGATTTTCAGATCAGAGAACAATGATCAATCACAACAACAGAGTAGATGAATCGATCACAGATTGAATCGATTAACACACTTTTAGATTTCTCAGTTTTATCAATCAAACGATCAGATTTATCAATAGAACTCACAAGGATGAATAGATCAATCGGTAAACACAAGAACAAGATCAGATCACTCGTTATAAAAACACAAAACACAAATCGATCAAAAACTTAAGAGAATATGAAAAGATCGGATCGAAAACAGAAAGGATAACGAGAACTCCCCTTCCAGAGATGCTCTGATACCACTTAACACGTTCCTAGGATACTGCTCTGGATTATTTGGGATAGATCCATGCGTAAACGAATCAAAAGACTCAAGTTTACCAAGGCTTGTGGATCGATTGGTGACACAAAGAGGTGTGGAAGGTCTCCTTGATACTCCTAGGTACTAGATCGGATATGACACACCAAACTAGAACCCTTAGTCGCCGGATATGACTCACCAGCAAGCTCTTGCACTCGACAAAGATCAGAGAGAAAGCGTGAATACAAAAGGTTTATGTTAAAAGACTGCGTGCCTTAGAATGAGGTTTACATGAGTTTAAATAGAAACCAAGGAACAGGCTCCTTTAGGTTTCGAGAATCATGATGAAATAAAAACCATAGTCTAAACTTAAACTAAGATAGAAATGTGGTCGGTCCTAATATGCATACATATCATGCATATCCTAAGATACATCAACTAGGTGATTTGTGAAGCAAACTAAGGCCTCGTTAAAAACCTAACTTTAGAAAACCCATTGGGACAAAACCAAAGGTAGGGAAAAAGAGCACACTTAGGTTGCTTGCCTAGTTGATGATCAGCTTGATAAAGGGGTAGCTTGAATGGTGGTGAGGGTGTCTTGGTTGATCAAGCTTCGGCCAAGACAATCTTCTTGTATGAGTGATATCTTAAGTAATCCTCCAATAGCTTCCTTGAGCTTCTTTGATCTGGAACGAGTCATAGGCCCTTCTGGAATAGACAATGCATCTTCATCAATTGGTTTGTCCATCAGCTCACCATCTCCATTAGTTGGCTGGTCAATGATCACATCACTGCCAATGGTTAGTGTAACCTTAACTTGTTTATTGACGTCAATACCTTTGCCATTATCAAGCCAATGGAGGTTGTAGGGCCGTGGGTGTGGCTGCGTTTCCAGTCCAAGTTTCTGAACCATCACCTCGCTAGCTGCATTGGTACAGCTCCCGCCATCTACAATCAAACTACATACCTTACCTTTGACAAGACAACGAGTATGGAATAGATTCTCCCGTTGGCATGATTCCTCGGATTGAGATTGAACTGATAGAGTTCTCCGAGTTACCAAGAGCTCTCCCACGGCAGGATGTAGCTCTTCTTCTTCCTCATAGGTTGACTCTCCTTCTGACTCAGATCGAGGAATGATTTCCCCGTCGTCTCGTAACATAAACGCCTTCTTGTTAGGACAATCACGAATGTAATGTCCTATTCCTTGACACCTGAAACATCGTACAGCAGCTAGAGACGTATTAGACTTGGGTTTAATGTCTGATTTTACCCCCTCTTTTGTCACAGATTGCGACGGCTTAGTGTCTTTGGAGTCGGCAGGTTTAGACATGGTGTTGTTGTCTCTCGGCCTTGAGGTAGTAGGCGTGAAGGAGGGTCTGGTAGTACGCCTTTTGTTTTGAGCTTCAATGAGTTCTGCTTTGTGAATCATCTCATCAATGTCTGCGTAAGTCTGAAGCTCCAATTTGTCTTGTATGTCACGGCTAAGTCCTCCCAAGAACCTGGACATAACCATATCTTCGCCTTCTTGAAGACCTGCACGAATCAAAAGAGTTTCCAATTCTTGGTAATATTCCCGAACAAACTTAGAACCTTGAACTAGGCGCCTAAGCTTGTTGAGAATCTCCCTATGGTAGTGAGCCGGAATGAACTTCTTGCGCATTTGAATGAGTAACTGTGTCCAAGTGGTAATAAGAGTTTCATTGGCCCGAACACGCGTAACGCAAAGCTGTTCGCACCAAAGTAAGGCATAGTCGCGGAATTCAGTTATGGCTATCTTCACCTTGTTGGCTGGATAGGTACCTGCGATCAAGAAATTGGATTCCATCTTATGCTCCCAATCAAGATATAACTCAGGATCATTTGAACCAATAAAAGAAGGGAAACGAATTTTGAGATGTTTGATCTGCTGTTGAGCATGATCAACATCTCTACGAGGTTCTCGGCCTCTAGCACGGATGGTGCTGCCATTAGATCGATCCGAAAGATCTTGATCATCGTAGTAGGCATCTTCCTCTTCAAAGAATACACGTTTTCCTCCTAAGGTTGTGCTTGGCCTGTGATGGCGTGGAGGTAGAGCAGCAGCTCCTGTTCCTCTCGCACCTACATTATCAAAAGGAAAAGGATTAGTGTTGTTCCGAACATCTTGAGATGGTCTTGGCCTAGTAGATGTAGGTCTTGATCGTTTGGCTGAGTGCCGATGTGGCCTTTGCCCTTGTGCAAACGCATGGCTTCAGAAGGGGTTGGAGTATGTGTTGATTCTTCTCCAGTGGATGCTCGTGCTTGGATCATCTCCTTAATGGTGGTATCAACTCTTGTGTTGAGTTGCTCCATCTGTTGAGCTAATTGTTCATTGAGCCGAGCAGTGATCTGAGTGGAAAGAGCCATAGAGGACTCTTTGATCTGCTGAGCCATCATCTTGTTAAGATTCTCCATGGCTTCAGGTGAAAGCTCCATGGTACCTGATACAAAGATCAACTAACTCACAGTAAGAAGTTCTTTGAAAAGAATTCAATAAACTTGACAAAAAATTTCTTCAGCTTTAAATTAAAACCCAGAACTGACAATATTACCAAGAAAGCAACCAAAACAGCAAGATATCAAATTAAAACAGATGGTAAAAACTTAGTTTTGATGCAGCAAAAACAAGTTAACAACAGCAGCAAACAGCGAGATACGACAAGCTAAAACAGGACAGCATATGATCACTAAGAAACAGAGGCTGATTCACGGCTTTGATCAACTAAAACAGAAGCTAATCTCCATGTAATCACCTGAAAAAATCACAGAAAAGATTAGAAAGCTTAATCTAAACAGAAATTAACAAAAACAGATCAGCTTTTCCTGTTAACAAAGGAAAAAAAAACAGCAATTGTGAAACTAAGAGAAATCGAAAACAGAGAAGGGTAAGGGGTTGTTTTTCTTAGACTTTAGGGTTCAGAGTGGCTCTGATACCACATTATACGATCTTAGGAACGTTACTCTGAAGTTTTAAAGGCTGAAGCAACGAAGAACGGATTATGCGACGAATGAGGAAATGATGGCAGCGATGGAGTGATGAATGGATGGGCTGGAGGTGGACTGATGGCGAGATTGATGAGTATGGGAATGATGATTTCGACACAACCAGAGGCTGGAAACAATGGTTGCTGGTTTGTAGAGACTCTAGGATGATGAAGATCACGTTAGAGGCTCGGATTCAAGTCTAGGATAGAATCAGTTTGAGAGAACAAGTTTCTGCTGGAAAAGTTTCTTTCACGTTTATTCTCTACCTCTCTATAAGCAGCAGTCACGAAAATATAAAGGAAAGAGAGAGGCACATGAGCCTTAGGGTTTTTGACACACCCTTAAAAGAAAAACAGCAAGTAGTTCGAAAAATAAAAGAAAACAGCATGAAGTCTGGAATTAAAACAACAAAGCATTCGACATAAAGAAAAGTCTTTATGTGCCAAAACCAAACCAAGTACTTATTCAAATAGCTTTATTGAAGAGAAAAAATGCCCTGCCTCCTTAAAACCTTAAGAATGGTAAACCCGGTGTAGGAAAAAAACCCATTCTCTAAGGAAAGAGCACAGCTACACATTATCCTCTTTGTGGCTATTCAAATAAGTCGCCTGGTCCTTCTTGCGGAATATGGGTGAATATGTTGTAGATAGCAGTGGCTTAATGATCCTCCATTTCCATGTTAATCAAGGCTCGGACTTCCTTAGCTAACTCCTTAGCTTTTGAACGTGTTACTCTGGCTTCCGGAGCTGACTCCCTGGTCTTAGATCGTGTGATACTTCCTTCTGGCTCAGGAACATCTTCCTCCGAGCTTGAGCTATCCATGATCATATCACTTGCCTTGTGAGGCAAGGTACTGATGGGAACACGAGCTGAGGGTCTCCAGAAGCTAAGGAAACCGTTGGTAGATGGTTTGACCAGATTCAAATTCAAATATGGAAGAAAGTTACATGTTAAGCTTAAGAGGGAGCTGTTGCTGGCCTGTCACTTTCACTCATCAGACCTGGTCACTATCTCTCTCCTGTCCCTTTCTCCTCCTCTGGACGTGCCTCCCCTTGGCTGTATCCCCTTTGGCCTCTTCTCATCCCTACAGAATTATTTGTTTGTATTTCCTTGTTTTAGTAATTGTTTATTGTAAGTGATTGTCTATTTAAAGACCTTCACCCTCTCTTGTAACACTTACCAGAATCAATAGACAAGTCTCTCTCTATCTAAGCTCGTGGCTCTCTCTCTCTCTCTTGCTTGAGTCTAAACAATATTCACAATGTAGGGAGTTAAGCATTATGGTTTAGAGGCTGCCTTAGCTCTTTCTCTCTTAAGGCAGCCTAATACTTTTTAAAGTCACTCTAAACTCTTCTTTATCTATTGTCTAAACTCTAGCTTACTGATTCTAAATCCCATTCATTTAAGTACACAAACTCTAAGTGTTGTGTTACTTCTCAAGGATTAGATTCATACTAGATAGTTTCTGCTTCATATAACCAGTTTACTGTCTAGGATTCTTGGTTATATAGTAAGCTGTATATGAGAATTCAACCACAAGTTGGTTGTCTCTTCCTTTGTATGGTGAGTTCCTGTTGCTTGGTTGAAGGGGATTCAGTCACTAGTTGAATGAATCACTCCTTACATGAGACAAACACTCATGAATTCCAACATGGTATCAGAGCTTTGTTGCTCTTCTTTGGGAATAAACTCACCTCTTTTATCTCTGTTTTGTTTAAATAAATCCATTCTCTCCCACTCTGATATTGTGTTAGCTTGGTCAATACTTGTTAGTATCTTGAATCAAGCTTGAGGAAGAGAAAGATTTCAAAAATGCTTCACCATTATGCTTTATCCATTGGATAATAGCTTTCTCTTAATGGAGCATCTCTTTGACCAGTGGACAAACTGTTTTGATCCATTGGATTCATTGTTGTCTAAGCCACAGAAAACACTTGTTCATGTGTTATTCTGTTGGTTCTTTTGTTGCAAGCCCTGGAAAACATCTGTTCATGAGTTATTCCAGTGGGACATGTCTAAGATCAGTGAGCAAATTAATTGTTCAATGTTCCATTGTGTTTCAGTTAATAAAGCACCAAACTCTTGATGAGTATTGGATGCTCCTGGCTGTTTATGCTTCCGCAAAACTTAAGAAAACAGAGCAAAACTCTGTCCATTAGAACTCTTGAGCAATTCTCTATTCTATATTCTCTACTCTCTCATTCTCTAATTCTCCAGGTTACTTATTCTCCTTCATTCTTCCATTCTCTGGCTACTAATACTCTGGTTACATCATTCTCTACTCTCTACTTATACTCTGGTTACTTATACTCTCTGGTTACTTAAATCTCTATTCTCACAATCTTGTTTAGAATCTGCCTAAGGGTGTTAAACTGTGTTGAAAAAATTGTCTTACTTCTTCCCTTAGGAAAATTAATTGTCTTGTTGCCTGAATGCTTAGTCTTGATGATTGGGATTCAGAGAGTGTTTCTGGCATAGAATCATGAAGATATTTGTCCATTGCTTGCGGTACTTGTTCTAAATGTGTTTTAAAGTTCAGACTTGGTGAAAACCATGTTCTGGTCTCTTGTTTGTCTACCGATGCCTGTGTCTAGTTATTTGTTTCACAGGTTGCCTATGTTGTTCAGAGCCTACACATGATGTATATTCCTGACCATGGAGATTGCCCACTGCCCATCAACACTTTGGACACTGATTGTGTCCATTAACTTCCAATATGGTTGAGAGGACGAATGGAGCAGTGGAGAGATTTCTTAGAAGTGACTTACCTGGTGCCAAGAGGGTGACAGGATGTACACTCAAGAGAAAAGGCCACAATTCAAGCCAAGAGGGTTGTGGCAATTCAAGCCAAGAGGGCTGTGGTCTCAAGGCATTGGTGATCATCACTGGCTCTCATCTTCCAAGCTTGACCACATACTCTCATTCTCAGGTCAAGCTTGAGGAGGGGTCTTAAAATGAGAAGCCAATGTCCATTCTTCAGAAACTTATGCAAGGGAAGTACCTAAATCTATACTCATTCTTATGATTGATAGGTTTCTCCCTTGAGAATTGATGCATGTGTTTGTGCATTGTTTGAATCAGGTACCTATTGAGCTCATGAACAAGGTAGACTTGGACTCAACCCATGATGAAGGCAAGAAGCCAAAAGAAAGGGGGAGACAAACTCTGACCACAAGAAGAAGCTCAAAGGTGTGATGAGTGTGAAGGAAAGAAGGTATTGGTGCCTACTTGCCATTGAAGAAAGGCCATGATCCAGAGTCTAAGGAGTCCATGAAAATAATCTTAAGCTCCTTAGGCTCACTGGCCAATCCCTAGGCTGAGGGTAGTTGCACTCTTTTTCCCTAAGTGATGGTTTTATCCCTAAAGGTTTTCCACACTTAGGTTTTTAATGAGGAAAGTGCTCTCAGTTCCAAGCTTGTCCAAGGATCTCCTATGGTCAAGCTTGAGGGGGAGTATTGAAATAAATAAAGGGATGACAAGAAGAAGAAGATGGTTGATGATCCAAGGATAAGTTCATCAAGAAAAGCCAATTTGGTTATGTTTGTACAGACTTGGATCACAAGCAATCTACTATGACCTAACTTGCCTTGGGAGGTGGTGCGGCCTGGATAGGCTTGTTCTCCACGAATCACTTGGAGGGGATGGATAGAGGGTTGATCAAGAGGCTACTAGCACTCGGATCTGATGATGAACTGCTCTCCTTGGCGATGGGGATGCCTCAGAGATGTGTTGCTACTCAATGACACAAGATTACCTTGTATTGTCGTTGATGGATCACAAGGAATTCCTTCCTTTAGATGAAGATCAATGTTCCTTTAGCTGAACAGAGAAAGCGGAAGACGAGACAAGCAATTGCTTAAAAGTTTCGAGTTTATTGAATGAGTTTCAAGCTGCCTGCGGCGCTTGCTTAAATAGAAAACTACATCTAACCCTAAACCTAAACCGAGTTGGTTTTGGTTTTGTCTAACCCTAAACCTAAACCAAATTGGTTTTGGTTTTGTCTAACCTTAACCCTAAACCCAATTGAAATTGGTTTACTACTCTGAATCGAAAATCCTAATTCTAATTGTCTTTGGTTTGCTGGTTCAAATTAAGTACAAATCGAAATCACATTAAACCAACATGATGGTTCTTCACTCTTGATTGATTCCTCCTCTTGTCTCACGTGTTCAAGCAGAGCTAGTAAAGCTTGCCTCTGAGCTTTTGTCTTTGATCTTGTAATCGGTCCAACTGAGAAGATCAAGTCATCTTGAGCTGCATTCTGGTCCATCTCTTCCTCTCCACTCATCCAGTCGGCTACATAGGGATCTACTTGTTCTAGTTCCTCCATCAGCTCCTAGATCTCTCCCTGGTAAGCCTTCTCCTCTGGTTCCTTGGCGTCTTGTCAATTGGATTGACTGGAGGTTTCATTTGACCCAATGGTGGTCACACCAGCCCCTCCTCCTTTAAAAGGATTTGACCTCAAATCCGATTCATCTGCCACAAAAGGGATCAAGTCAAAAACGTTGAATGTTGAACTAATGGTGTACTTACCTTTGAGATCAATCTGGTAAGCATTGTTGTTGATCCTCTTGAGTAATTTGAATGGACCGTCTGTCCTTGGCATCAGCTTGGACTTTCTCTCATTAGGAAACCTTTCCTTCCTGAGATGGATCCACACGAGATCACCTGGTTCTAGCACCAATTCTTTCCTGTCTTTGTTCTTCTTTCTTGCATACATTTTGGTGCGGTCCTCTATGTTTCTCCTGACCTGTTCATGCAAAGATCTAACAAACTCGGCCTTCTTCTGACCATCAAGGTTAGTCTGCTCTTTCAAAGGTAAAGCAAACAAGTCTAATGGAGACAAGGGATTGAATCCATTGATGGCTTGAAAAGGGGTGAGCTTAGTGGCTGAATGCATTGACCTATTGTATGCAAACTCTACATGCGGCAAACAATCTTCCCAAGTCCTAAAGTTCTTTTTGATGATAGTACGCAAGAGAGTAGACAAGGTCCTATTGACAGTCTCAGTTTGCCCATCAGTTTGTGGATGACAAGTGGTTGAGAATAGAAATCTAGCTCTTAATTTCCCCCACAATGTTTTCCAGAAATAGCTAAGGAACTTGGAGTCCCTATCAGAACTATGGTCCTGGGCATTCCATGCAACCTAACTACTTCCCTAAATAATAGATCAGCCACCAAGGATGCATCATCAATCTTATGGCAAGGTATGAAATGTGCCATCTTAGAAAACCTATCAACCACCACAAAGATGCTATCTCTACCCTTTCTTGTTCTAGGCAGTCCCAAAACAAAGTCCATAGAGATGTCAACCCAAGGTTCAGTAGGAATAGGGAGTGGAGTATACAAACCTGTTGGTTTCACCTTGGATTTGGCCTGCTTGCACACGACACACCTTGAACACACCTTCTCCACTTCTTTCTTCATGTTAGGCCAATAGAAGTGTTCCTGCAAGGTAGAAAGTGTCTTGGCTACACCAAAGTGTCCCATCAACCCTCCTCCATGAGCTTCCCTAACATATAGTTCTCTCAAAGAACCACAAGGTACACACAAGCGGTTATCATAGAAAAGAAACCCTTTCACTTGATAAAACTTTCCACTAGCATGTTTCTCGGTGTTTTTAAAAGCTTCCTGAAACTCTGGATCATCAGCATAACAAGACTTAAGATGTTCAAACCCCAAAAGCTTTGTTTCCATAGAAGATAATAGAACATACCTTCTTGAGAGTGCATCAGCGACTACATTCTCCTTACCTTGTTTGTACTGGATGACATAAGGGAATGTCTCAATGAACTCAACCCACCTAGCATGCCTCTTGTTCAGCTTCTGTTGCCCTTTGAGATGCTTAAGAGATTCATGATCTGTATGGATCACAAACTCTTTAGGCCAAAGGTAGTGCTGCCACGTTTGTAGAGCTCTCACCAAGGCATACAGCTCCTTGTCATAGGTTGGGTAGTTCAATGTGGCGCCTCCAAGCTTCTCACTGAAGTAAGCTATAGGCCTCTTTTCTTGCATCAGCACGGCTCCAATAACCACTCCAGATGCATCACACTCTATCTCAAAAGTTTTAAGAAAGTCAGGGAGTACAAGTAAAGGAGCACTGGTTAATTTCCCTTTCAACAACTGAAATGCATCTTCCTGAGCTTGTCCCCATGCGAATCCCACATTCTTCTTGATGACTTCAGTGAGTGGGGCAGCAATGGTGCTGAAGTCTTTCACAAACCTCCTGTAGAAGCCAGCAAGTCCATGAAAACTTCTGACTTCTCCAATGGTTTTAGGAGTCGGCCACTCCTTGATAGCCTTCACCTTCTCTTCATCAACCTGTATGCCATGTGATGTAACAACAAAACCTAGAAAGACAAGGTTATCTGTTCCAAATGAGCACTTCTTGTAATTAGCATACAGATTCTCTTTCCTAAGCACATCTAAAACCTGTCTCAAGTGCTCAACATGTTCTTTCATGGTCTTACTGTAAATGAGAATATCATCAAAGTAAACAACCACAAATCGACCTATAAGAGCTCTCAAGACATGGTTCATCAACCTCATGAAAGTTCTAGGTGCGTTAGTAAGACCAAATGGCATGACAAGCCACTCATACAATCCTAACTTAGTCTTAAAAGCAGTTTTCCACTCATCTCCTTCTTTCATTCTAATCTGGTGGTAACCACTCTTTAATTCAACCTTAGAAAAGACACATGAACCGTGTAACTCATCTAACATGTCATCTAAGCGAGGGATAGGATGTCTATACTTAACTGTGATGTTGTTGATGGCTCGGCAATCCACACACATGCGCCAACTTCCATCCTTCTTGGGTACCAGTAGAACAGGTACAACACAAGGACTCATGCTCTCTCTGATGTGGCCCTTATCCAAGAGATCATTGACTTGTTTCTGAAGCTCCTTGGTCTCAACAGGATTGGTCCTGTAAGCTGGACGGTTTGGGAGTGAAGCTCCTGGTACAAAGTCAATTTGGTGTTCAATGCCTCTGATGGGTGGCAAACCAATTGGATTATCTTTTGGAAAGACATCCCTATACTCCTGCAAAAGACACTCAATCTCTTTTGGAATAACTGGTTCATGATTAGCCCCGGTGGTTAGTAACTCTTTGAACAAAACAAGGATCATGGGCTGTTGAGTGTTCAATGCCTCCTTGATCTCTCTAGAAGAAGCAAAAAGGTTATGTGTACTTACCTTGGCTGTGTCCTCCTTGAGTGAAGCTGAGACTGTGGCCTTAGCTTCTTCTCTTCTCAGCTTAAGTTGCAACTGATCTTGATGCACCTCTTGTGGAGTCAATGGCACCAGAGTGATGTTTCTTTCCTTGTGAACAAAGGAATGCCTATTCGTGTAGCAATCATGCACTGCCCTCTTGTCATATTGCCATGGCCGTCCCAGCAAGATGTGACTAGCCTCCATAGGTAGGACATCACAAGTGATCTCATCCTAATATCTCCCAATGGTCAGGGGCACCATCACTTGTTTGGTCACTCGCATTTCACCTTCTTCACTTAGCCACTGGAGTGTGTATGGCTTGGGGTTATTGCAGACAATAAGGCTCAGCTTGTTCACTAGTGTCTCACTTGCCACGTTTGTGCAGCTCCCTCCATCAATGATCAAGCTACACACCTTGTCTAGGACTAAACACCTGGTGTTAAACAAGTTCTCTCTCTGTTCATGTTCTTTCGCCTTTGGTTGAACATTGAGAGTCCTCCTGGTGACTAGAAGCTCTCCCTTGACAGGGTAATCCACGTCCTCCTCAGATAGCTCCTCTACATCCTCTGAGACTACATCTCCATTGTCGAGCATGATCATGACCTTCTTGTTGGTACACTCATTAGCATAGTGTCCAAAGCCATGACACTTAAAGCACTTGACATTCCGGGACCTAGCAGGTGCTGCTGGTCCTTTGCCCTTGTCATCTCGCGTGGAACCTGAAATTTAGAGTAGAATCTGAGTAGAATAAGTAAAGAAGAAGAGATTTAGAGGTTTCGAGACTAAAAAAAGAGACTTTAAGAGATTTGAATCTAAGAACCCATTTTGGATGAACCGAGAGACTAGAGAGACTAAGAGAAATGAAATGAGTTGCTTGATTGATTAATATTTCGACAAGAGGGTTACAATATATAGAGGAAAGCTTAGGGCAACAAGGGGATAAGGTTTCAACGGATAGAAGACTAAGCGTGTGAAGTCAAGGCTCGTTTAGGCGCCTAATTTGAATACTTGGACGAGAAGCTTCACACGCGAGATGCCAAAGGAATCTTGACCAGATGCTCTTCCTTTCTTAGCCACATGAGCCAGCCTGTCCACAGCTCTTCCTTTGGTCTTCCTTATCCGCGAACCAAGCTTGAGTCGGGGTTGTAAATGGTAAATGTAACTTTTGGTCGAGTTACATTTACCTCGGGTAACATTCGACCAAGTTCACCCGGGTAACTTTTGTACGGCCTTGTACGGCCAAACTGTATGGACATGTACGAACACCCCAAATCCAAACCTTCTCCATTCCTCTAATCTTTCTCTATCAAGTGAACCCCTCTTGTTCAACACTCCCCCTCAAGCTTGACCATGTGGAATAAGTCAAGCTTGGAATGCCATGAGATCTTCCTCATTAAAAACCTTATCAAAGAAAACCCTCCTTAGGGATAAACCTCAACAAGGAAAAGAGTAAAGACCCCATGGCAAGGAGATCAACCTCGTTTGGTGAGGTCTAAGAGTCCAAGTCTGGTATGGATTGACTCTATAGTTTTCTGCCTGGCTGCCTTGGTGAAGACATCGGCTAACTGATCTTCACTTCTGGTAAAGCAAGGTAGAATGTCTTCAGAAACAATCATCTGCCTTACCTTATGGCAATCGACTTCAATATGCTTCGTCCTTTCATGGAACACCGAGTTGGATGCAATGTGGATGGTTGCTTGGTTGTCACAGTGCTTGTCATAGGTGTGGCCTTCTCAATTCCTAAGTGCTTCAGTATACCCTTGATCCAAACCAGCTCGTTTGTAAGCTTCAACATGGCTCTATACTCAGCTTCAGCACTCGAGCAAGAGACCACCTTCTGCTTCTTGCTCTTCCAAGTGACAAGATTCCCACCAATGAATGTGCAATATCCAGTAGTAGACTTCATATCCATCCTGTCTCCAGCCCAATCCGCATCACAATACCCTATCACTTCAGTGCTCTCATTGCATCCCATCCAGACTCCTTGGTCTGGTGATCCATTCAGGTACATGAGGAGACGGTTCAACATGTTCCAGTGATGTTCCCTTGGTCCTTGCATGTGTTGACTTACCTGGTTCACCGCAAAACATATATCAGGTCGTGTGATAGTTAGGTAGATCAACTTACCAACAAGCTTTCTATAAAGCTTGGCATCCTGGAATGGTGGACTGTCTTTTATCTCCCCCTCACGAGGAACTTTGTATCCGTCCTCCAAAGGTGTCTTGAATGTCTTCCCTCCTTGTACACCTGCATCTTTCAAAAGATCAAGTGTATATTTCCTTTGAGACAAGAACAAACCTTCCTTGGACCTACATATCTCTATTCCAAGAAAGTATTTCATCTCTCCTAAGTCTTTGATTTCAAACACAGACTTCAAATAATCTTTGGTGAGTTGAATACCTTCTTAGTCACTTCCAGTGATGATGATATCATCAACATACACTAAAAGAACAATGATACCTGATGGAGTGGTGAGGGTGAAGAGAGTGTGGTCTAGCTCGGATTTCTTGAAGCCTCTTCCATTCAAGGTTGTGCTCAACTTGTTGTACCAAGCCCTTGGCGATTGTTTAAGGCCATAGATAGCTTTCTTCAGTCTAAGAACATTTCCTTCCTTGACCAACTGCTCCAACCCTGGTGGAGGATACATGTACACCTCGTCTTCAAGTTCCCCTTCAAGAAATGCATTCTTCACATCCATCTGCCAAAGTCCCCACTTAAGGTTGACTGCTATTGAAAGAACTATCCTGATGGTGTGGAGTTTTGCAACTGGGGCAAACGTATCAAGATAGTCTTCACCATAGGTTTGGGTAAACTCTCTTGCTACTAACCGAGTCTTCTTTCTGTCTATCTTCCCATTTGCAAGATACTTGATTGTGAAGATCCATCTACTAGACACTGCCTTTTTCCCTCTTGGTAATTCACTCTCATACCAAGTATCATTCTTGATCATTGCGGTTGCTTCAGCTCCTACTGACTCTCTCCATTCTTTGTCCTTCATTGCTTCCTCATAAGACCGAGGAATGTAGCTATCATCCAGATTCATCATGAAGACACAATGTTCTTCAGGATAGTGGGCAAGAGAGCAGGAAACTTGAGCAGGATGCTCTACTGCCTGAGCATTATAATACACTCTAGTGTTCACCCAATTGGTTGGTGGATTCCTGATCCTAGTGCTCCTCCTTAGTTGTTGTTCAACAGCCGGTTCTTGATCTTGGTTCTGACCTCCATCTTGAACTGACCCTTCTTCCTCCTCGTTCACCATTTCTTCCTCTTGGTCCACACTTTGATCATGAGAACCAGAGTCCTCTCCAACTTCTAGTTGATCTTCTGGTTCATTTCCCCCCCCTCATGGTCGAAGTGGGGAGCTTTTTCTTCTTCATTGTTGGGGGGACCTTGTGGTTGTCCTCCTCCAGTCTTAGGATCCTGGGAGAGATTGATCCCAAGACTCTCTAGTATGATCCTAAGTTCGCTGCTTTGTCAGATGCAAGATCCTTTAACTCTGCCTGGTTCTTTTCTTCATAATACCCTCTTTCTTCAATGAACTTTACTTCCCTTGATACCAGAACTCTTCTGGTTATAGGGTCATAGCATCTATAACCTTTCTGAGTCGGTGAGTATCCTATAAACATCCCCTTAGTGCTCTTTGCCTCCAGTTTGTTTCTCAACTCTCCCGGTATTAGAACAAAACAAAGGCAACCAAAGACCCGAAGGTGATCCAGGGTTGGTCTATGTTTGTTCAAGACCTCAAAAGGAGACTGGTTGTCCAGGATCCTCGTTGGTGTTCTGTTGATGAGATAACAAGCTGTAGACACTGCATCACTCCAAAACCGCTTGGGAACATTTGCTTGAAACATCATGGACCGAGCAACCTCCATAAGGTGCATGTTTTTCCTCTCGGCTGTGAGAATGGAGAGAATATGGTGATAATGAAAATGTGTGAGAGTCTGGATGAGAGAAAACAGGAGAATGAATGAGAGACAAAAGTATGAGGCAGAATTGCCTTGAATGAGAGAATGAGAGATTTTAGTGAGATTGAGAGTGTTGTTGAGTGTGAGCTCGTGTGAGCTGAGAGTAAGAGACTTGAGAGAGTATAGGAACCAGAGAATAGGAGATTTTGTGAAGGAGAGACTTAACTCTCACTTCAGAGAGTATGAGAGATTATGGAGAGTTTAAGAGAGTTTCTGAGTATGAGAGAGAGTATGAGACTTAGAGAGAATATGAGAGTGTATGAACCAGAGAGAATAATGAAGGAGGAGGCTCAATTCTCCTTAGGAATTTCGTGGGTACATGTAGGGGGCTTTATAGCCAAGTTACTAGACAAAACAACAACATTAAACTAACAATAAAACAGTGAAATTAAAATACTATTATGAAATGAAGTTCAGTGCTGGTTGAGACAGACTGGTGTGGAGCAGGCTGTGGCATGGACAGTCTGGCACGTCCAGAGGAAGAGAAAGTGACTGGAGGAAGAGGGCACATTCGGCTTGGTGTGATAGTCACAGGTCCAGCTGCTTCTCCAAAGCACCCATGTGACTTCTACTTGTCCAAATCAAACCAGAACTGAGTAATTCCATTCAAAATTGATTCCCTTTACTTCTGGAGGCTACCAACGTCCATATTAAGTCTCCCCAACTCCTTTCTTGCCTTGCAAGGTAAGTTAGGGCTAGATGAGTTGCTTGTGGAGCAAGACTGTACGGACAGATTCAAATCTGCTTGTTCCAGATGCTTTATTTGCTTGCTCTCTTCATCAACTCCAGCTTTGTTTGTTCATTCCAACACTCCCCCTCAAGATTGACCATAGGAATCCTTGGGCAAGCTTGGAACTGAGATTACTTGCCTCATTAAAAACCTAATTATAGGGAAAAAGAGTACAAGCAATCCCGTCTTCTTTTGGGCATCTTTATTTGCAAGTAAGGCACGCCCTTTCCTTGCTTCACACTTCAAATGGTTCCTCTTGAACCTTCTTCTTAATTCACAGCTTGTCTCCCCCTTGCTTCTGGCTTCTTTCCTTCTTCTTGGGTTGAGATCAATCCAACATGTCTTTAGGATGATAATGAGGAGTGTCTGCCCTCCTGGCTTGCACTTGAATCCCTCACTTCATCCTTCTTCAGAATGGCCTTGCAACGTGACTTGTAGAACTGACTTGATAGGGGGACTTTGCAAAGAGTTAGCTGCCATCTTTTCAGTGAACTGCCTTCTCTTTTCTCAGCCAAGTATATCCCTGGTCAACTCCACTTTTTCCTTTCCTTCAGCTTCAACAATGGGTCATTGGCTTCTCATTAACACCCCTCCTCAAGCTTGACCAGATAATGAGAGTATATGGCCAAGCTTGAATTTCAGAGCCAATGAAAGCCAACACCTTGAGACCACAGACCTCTTGGCTTGAATTGTGGCCTTTTTCTCTTGAGGAACCTCCTGTTCACCCTCTTGGCTTCAGGTAAGACCTCTTGAGCAATCTCTCCACATTACCAATCTTCCTCTCTACCATCTTGGGAGTTAATGAACACAATCAGTGTCCAAAGTGTTGTAGGGTAGTGGGCAATCTCTCCATGGTCAGGAATGTACTTCTGTAGGCTCTGAACACATGGGCTTCTTTCTCTTTATTTTAAGGAGGCGCAGCTTATCAAGAACCTGAGCTGGTTTCTTGAACCTCCAGCCCATGGGGGCTTAGTGAAACTGAAATGGTTTGAGGTGTAGATTGTATATCCAACACATCTTCTTACTGATTCCTTCCTTCAGGTCAGGTACACACTTCAAACACCTCATGTCCTCTTGCTGGTCGTGGGATTTGGGGATCAAGTAAAGAGCTTCAGCTTTGTTTCCCAGAGAATTGTTTGAACAGCCAAGCTTTGAAGCTTCTTCAGTGACCTTGCTCCAATAATTATGTTCTCCATGGGTTTTCTTCAGCATTTTGGACAAAAGGAAGTGTTTTGGTATCTTCTTTGGACCCTTGGAAGTCTCTGGGGTCGCCACTTCAATTGTTTTCTCCATCTTGGAGAGTTTTGGACCAGTGTACAAAAGAATGTTCCTACTGGTTTTGCAGGAGATTGGATTTGAAACTGGCCTTTGATGAAGCTTCCTGAACTGAGTTGAAGCTTTCTTGAATTCCAGAGAATGAGATACTCCTCTATCTTGAGTTCTGGTGAGGTTCTTCCCCCCTGGAAGACCTTTGGACCAGAGGATAAAAGGATGTAACCAAGCATATTTTAAAGAGAAACTTGAACTGAGAATTCATTTGCGGAAGTAAGAAAGGTTTTCAGGAGCTTGTAGCTCTGATACCATGTGAGAATGGAGAGAATATGGTGATAATGAAAATGTGTGAGAGTCTGGATGAGAGAAAACAGGAGAATGAATGAGAGACAAAAGTATGAGGCAGAATTGCCTTGAATGAGAGAATGAGAGATTTTAGTGAGATTGAGAGTGTTGTTGAGTGTGAGCTCGTGTGAGCTGAGAGTAAGAGACTTGAGAGAGTATAGGAACCAGAGAATAGGAGATTTTGTGAAGGAGAGACTTAACTCTCACTTCAGAGAGTATGAGAGATTATGGAGAGTTTAAGAGAGTTTCTGAGTATGAGAGAGAGTATGAGACTTAGAGAGAATATGAGAGTGTATGAACCAGAGAGAATAATGAAGGAGGAGGCTCAATTCTCCTTAGGAATTTCGTGGGTACATGTAGGGGGCTTTATAGCCAAGTTACTAGACAAAACAACAACATTAAACTAACAATAAAACAGTGAAATTAAAATACTATTATGAAATGAAGTTCAGTGCTGGTTGAGACAGACTGGTGTGGAGCAGGCTGTGGCATGGACAGTCTGGCACGTCCAGAGGAAGAGAAAGTGACTGGAGGAAGAGGGCACATTCGGCTTGGTGTGATAGTCACAGGTCCAGCTGCTTCTCCAAAGCACCCATGTGACTTCTACTTGTCCAAATCAAACCAGAACTGAGTAATTCCATTCAAAATTGATTCCCTTTACTTCTGGAGGCTACCAACGTCCATATTAAGTCTCCCCAACTCCTTTCTTGCCTTGCAAGGTAAGTTAGGGCTAGATGAGTTGCTTGTGGAGCAAGACTGTACGGACAGATTCAAATCTGCTTGTTCCAGATGCTTGATTTGCTTGCTCTCTTCATCAACTCCAGCTTTGTTTGTTCATTCCAACATCGGCTACTCCATTCTGTTGAGGGGTATAGGGGCAACTTGTTTGGTGGAGTATGCCATGTTGAGATAGATGATGTTTGAATGCTTGGCTAGTATACTCCCCTCCATTATCTGATCTAAAAATTTTCAACTTGGCATTAAACTGGTTAGTCACATAGTTCTGAAAATTTCTAAATGCATCAAGCACCCTATCTTTAGATGGGATCAAGGTTATCCAGGTGTATTTAGACTTCTCATCTATGAATGTTACAAAATACTTGTGATTCTCCCTAGACAAACAAGGTGCAGTCCAAACGTCAGAGTGAATCAGATCAAAGCAATGTTCATAGATGGTTGTGGATTTATGAAAAACAGCCTTACAATGCTTGCCTAAAATACAAGCTTCACAATCATTATTCTCAAACACAACACCTGGAACCATTAAGTTTAAAGCTTTAACATGAGGATGTCCTAGTCTAGCATGCCACAAAGCATTCTTATTCAAAGCAGAAACATGAACAGAAGTAAACGAGCAATTATGATCAGGCACAGAACTAAGTTCTTCAAGCATATACAGGTCTCCTTTGGTTACTTCTTGCCCAATCAACCGTTTGCTCTCAATATCCTGAAACTTCACATCATTAGGACTAAAGATAACTTTGCAATGCATATATCAGTGGTACACTTCTTGACAGAAAGTAAGTTTGAAGTAAACTTAGGCATATAGAAAGCTTTAGATTCTTTGTCAAACTGTTTCAACTTGCCTACACCCCTTATTGGTATCCTATCTCCATTAGCAATCATTACATGTCCATGCGCAGGTTCAATGTCTCTAATAAGACTAGTAACACTGATAATATGATGAGATGCACCTGAATCTACTATCAAAGGTTTAGACATGTTATGAGCAGTGTGAGATTGACCAAGCATCCTAGAATGGGTGTAGGCACTATCAGTTTTAGCAGTACTAGCAATCCTATATGCTCCAAATGAGTACCCGCTAATATTACCAAGATTGTTACCATTATCCTTGAGAATTTTGATGAGAGCATCCATCTCAGATCGGCGGATGAACTCATGCTCATTGGGTCATGTTTGATGGACAGTATAGGTCACCAACGCCTTGCTCTCACTACCTTCACGCCCTTCTGCTTCTTTGGCCCGGTTAGAGGTTCCTGCCCCAGTTTGATCACTTGTACCATAATTGACATTTGCACGAGCCTCCCTTTCCTTCATGAACTTGGCCGGCTTGAGGTGAGGATGGAGAATCCAGCATTGGCTCTTCTTGTGTCCATGCCTCTTGCAATGATCACAGTTTCCCCCAAACCTCCTTTCTTCATAGTTTCCAGTGAACCTCTGGTCTTCATACTTGTGAGCTTTGTTTGCTTGAGGCACCTCGGCTTGATTTGCTAGAGTTAGCTCCCCCTTCCCTCCAAAGAGCCCCAAAGATCCTTGTTCCTTCTGGATCTGAGCACACACATCTTCAAGGGTTGGGAGTTTCTCGGATCTAAGGATGTGCTTAATGAGATCGTTGTAGGTAGTATTGAGAGTAAGCAATAGGCCAAAGACCTTGTCTTGCTCACGTCTCTCATTAAGCTCATCTGGATCAGTAGTACTAGGCCTCAGCATCTCAAGTTCTGACCACAAAGCTCTAAACTTTCCCAAGTGTTTGGTAAACTCCATTTCTTCTTGGGCTAAGTTATTGATAGCTCTCTTGATCTCAAACACCCGGGTGAAGTTTGAGATGTTTCCATACACCTTTTGAAGTGTATCCCATAGATCCTTAGCTTTCTCACAGTAGTTGTAGGCTTCTAAGATCGCCGGATCCAGTGAGCTCTGGAGAATGGATATCACCAGGTTGTCCTCCTGGATCCACTTCACTTCATCACAAACCACCACCTCTTTGTCGCCTTCACGAGTAATGAGTTTTGGAGCTTCACTCTAAAGGATGTGACTCCAAAGACCCTTACTTCCCACAGCTGTCTTCACCACACGAGACCAAATAAGGTAGTTTCCTCCCTTCAGGGTAACCAGAATGACTGTAGTCTTCGTATTCTCCATTCCCGGAACAAAAGGTTGAGACTTTGAACTTTAAAGAACAAAAGGATGAAACTTTGTATGAACGAACTCAAACAAACCCAGATTCAAGTGAACCTGGCTCTGATACCATGAAATTTAGAGTAGAATCTGAGTAGAATAAGTAAAGAAGAAGAGATTTAGAGGTTTCGAGACTAAAGAAAGAGACTTTAAGAGATTTGAATCTAAGAACCCATTTCAGATGAACCGAGAGACTAGAGAGACTAAGAGAAATGAAATGAGTTGCTTGATTGATTAATATTTCGACAAGAGGGTTACAATATATAGAGGAAAGCTTAGGGCAACAAGGGGATAAGATTTCAACGGATAGAAGACTAAGCATGTGAAGTCAAGGCTCGTTTAGGCGCCTAATTTGAATACTTGGACGAGAAGCTTCACACGCGAGATGCCAAAGGAATCTTGACCAGATGCTCTTCCTTTCTTAGCCACATGAGCCAGCCTGTCCACAGCACTTCCTTTGGTCTTCCTTATCCGCGAACCAAGCTTGAGTCAGGGTGGTAAATGGTAAATGTAACTTTTGGTCGAGTTACATTTACCTCGGGTAACTTTCGACCAAGTTCACCCGGGTAACTTTTGTACGGCCTTGTACGGCCAAACTGTATGGACATGTACGAACACCCCAAATCCAAACCTTCTCCATTCCTCTAATCTTTCTCTATCAAGTGAACCCCTCTTGTTCAACAGAACCTACTGCTGAGGTTCCCTCTTTAGGCTTAGAGAAGGACTTGTCATCCTTTGAGTAGGCTGGTTTTGAAGCAGATCCGAATTGAGACTTGGCAGTGCTTCTCCTTTTGTTTTGTTGCTTAATCAGGATGGCTTTGTGCAACAACTCATCCATGTCCTCATAATCTTGTAGTTCCAGCCTATCTTGGATATCCCGGTTGAGTCCTCCTTGGAATCTAGCCATGGTTGCTTCAGCATCCTCAACAACTTCAGCCTTCATGATGAGTGTCTCCAACTCCTGGTGATAGTCATCTACACTCTTTGTTCCTTGAGAAAGTCTTCTCAATCTCTGGTGAAGGTCTCGTCCATAGTGAGCAGGGACAAACCTCTTCTTCATCAAGGTTTTCATCTCAAACCAAGAAGTGATTTGGGATTCTCCATTGCGCCTCCTTGTTGTTGCAATCTGCTCCCACCAGTTGATAGCATAACCACAGAATTCAGTGGCTGCTAACTTGACCTTCCTCTCCTCAGTGTATTGTTGACAACCGAAGACCAACTCTATCTTCTTCTCCCATTCCAAGTAGGCGTCAGGATCATTCTTGACATGGAATGGTGGTATCCTCAACTTGAGGCTACCAAGGTTGTCATCAGCCTGCACCCGTCTGTTGTGGTGCCTAGGTCGTTGTCCATCCAGTGAGTATCCTTCACTCTCTTTTGCGGACTCAAGTTGCTCCTCATCCTCTTCCAATGCACGAGCTCCTCTCCTAGGTCTCATCCTAGCTCGTCCAGCACCTACACCTGCAGCATGATCAATACCAGGTAAATCAATGTTAGCTCGGTTAACTCTCTCCATTCTCCTGGTTATCTCAGCGATCATGGCTTCAAACTGCAGTTGATCAAGCCAGATTTGTGGAACAACAGGTTCTCCCATGTCCTCTCCTTCTCTTCTTTCAGCCATAGTAACCTGAAAAGAAAGTTAGAAAAGCAAAATAACAAGCAAAGCTCTCTCTCACTCGGTTTTAGTTGCCAAGTCTCTCCCTTTCTCACGAGTTCAGTTAAGATTCAAAGCTCTTTCACCTAATCTGTAGAACTTTTATCCCAAGTGATTTAGATAGACAGATTGAAAGAGTTTGGTCACCAATCCGCTTTACCACCCCAGCTGGATTTCTCCTCAGCTCTTTGTTCTTTTCTTTTCTTTTTTTTTTTGATTTGGCCGATCTCTTTCTGTTTTTAGATCTTAGACCACTTTTCTTTTGATTTTTCTTTAGGGGTTGGCCGGATCAGCTTACAACAGATAGAAAGAGAAGAAGTATTTGATGGAATGATAGATCTGAGTAGACAACACGAACCCTAACCTTCAAGTGGCTCTGATACCACTTTGTGCGGCCTGGATAGGCTTGTTCTCCACGGATCACTTAAAGGGGATGGATAGAGGGTTGATCAGGAGGCTACTAGCACTCGGATCTGATGATGAACTGCTCTCCTTGGCGATGGAGATGCCTCAGAGATGTGTTGCTACTCAATGACACAAGATTACCTTGTATTGTCGTTGATGGATCACAAGGAATTCCTTCCTTTAGATGAAGATCAATGTTCCTTTAGCTGAACAGAGAAAGCGGAAGACGAGACAAGCAATTGCTTAAAAGTTTCGAGTTTATTGAATGAGTTTCAAGCTGCCTGCGGCGCTTGCTTAAATAGAAAACTACATCTAACCCTAAACCTAAACCGAGTTGGTTTTGGTTTTGTCTAACCCTAAACCTAAACCGAATTGGTTTTGGTTTTGTCTAACCCTAACCCTAAACCCAATTGAAATTGGTTTACTACTCTGAATCGAAAATCCTAGTCCTAATTGTCTTTGGTTTGCTGGTTCAATTTAAGTACAAATCGAAATCACATTAAACCAACATGCTGGTTCTTCACTCTGAGCCTTTGTCTTTGATCTTGTAATCGTTCCAACTGAGAAGATCAAGTCATCTTGAGCTGCATTCTGGTCCATCTCTTCCTCTCCACTCATCCAGTCGGCTACATAGGGATCTACTTGTTCTAGTTCCTCCATCAGCTCCTGGATCTCTCCCTGGTAAGCCTTCTCCTCTGGTTCCTTGGCGTCTTGGCAATTGGATTTACTGGAGGTTGCATTTGACCCAATGGTGGTCACACCAGAAGGCAAGGTACTGATGGGAACACGAGCTGAGGGTCTCCAGAAGCTAAGGAAACCGTTGGTAGATGGTTTGACCAGATTCAAATTCAAATATGGAAGAAAGTCACATGTTAAGCTTAAGAGGGAGCTGTTGCTGGCCTGTCACTTTCACTCATCGGACCTGGTCACTATCTCTCTCCTGTCCCTTTCTCCTCCTATGGACGTGCCTCCCCTTGGCTGTATCCCCTTTGGCCTCTTCTCATCCCTCCAGAATTATTTGTTTGTATTTCCTTGTTTTAGTAATTGTTTATTGTAAGTGATTGTCTATTTAAAGACCTTCACCCTCTCTAGTAACACTTACCAGAATCAATAGACAAGTCTCTCTCTATCTAAGCTCGTGGCTCTCTCTCTCTCTTGCTTGTGTCTAAACAATATTCACAATGTAGGGAGTTAAGCATTATGGTTTAGAGGCTGCCTTAGCTCTTTCTCTCTTAAGGCAGCCTAATACTTGTCAAAGTCACTCTAAACTCTTCTTTATCTATTGTGTAAACTCTAGCTTACTGATTCTAAATCCCATTCATTTAAGTACACAAACTCTAAGTGTTGTGTTACTTCTCAAGGATTAGATTCATACTAGATAGTTTCTGCTTCATATAACCAGTTTACTGTCTAGGATTCTTGGTTATATAGTAAGTTGTATATGAGAATTCAACCACAAGTTGGTTGTCTCTTCCTTTGTATGGTGAGTTCCTGTTGCTTGGTTGAAGGGGATTCAGTCACTAGTTGAATGAATCACTCCTTACATGAGACAAACACTCATGAATTCCAACACTAGGGAGAGAAAGTATCCTTCCAACTGGGTAAACACGAGAGTGTACTACAATGCCCAGGCTGTGAAGCACCCTTCTCAAGCTGTGTGTTCCTTTGCAGAGTATCCAGAAGAACACATGGTGTTTATGTGTAATCTGAATGAAAGTGACATTCCAAGATACTATGAGGAAGCTATGAAGGACAAGGAATGGAGAGAGTCAGTGGGCAGTGAAAGGGATGCAATGATCAAGAATGACACTTGGTATGAGAGTGAACTACCGGAAGGGAAGAAGTCTGTGACTAGTAGATGGATCTTCACAATCAAGTATCTGGCAAATGGAAAGGTTGATAGGAAGAAGACCAGATTGGTAGCAAGAGGGTTTACACAAACCTATGGAGAAGATTACATTGACACATTTGCTCATGTTGCCAAGCTACATACAGTTCGAATCATCCTATCAGTTGCAACCAATTTGGAGTGGGATTTGTGGCAGATGGATGTGAAGAATGCTTTCTTGCAGGGAGAGCTTGAGGATGAAGTATATATGCATCCTCCTCCTGGTCTTGAGTATCTAGTAAAGCCAGGAAATGTTTTGAGATTGAAGAAGGCTATATATGGGCTGAAACAATCACCAAGGGCATGGTATAGGAAGCTAAGCACTACTCTGAATGGAAGAGGCTTCAGGAAGTCGGAATTAGACCAAACTCTCTTCACCTTAACAGGACCTTCAGGGATCATTGTTATTCTGGTGTATGTGGATGATCTGATCATCACAGGGAATGATAAGGCAGGGATTCAAGCCACAAAAGACTTTATCAAGTCTGTGTTTGATATCAAGGACTTGGGGGAGATGAAGTATTTCTTGGGTATTGAGATATGCAGATCTAAGGAGGGTCTGTTCATGAATCAGAGGAAGTATACACTAGATATGGTAAAGGGAGCTGGCGTGCTTGGAGGAAAGACAGCCAAGACACCTCTTGAAGAGGGGTACAAGGTTTTACTTGAGGGGGAGATTGAAGAAAAACAACTGTTTGAGGATGCTAAACTTTACAGGAAGATGGTTGGAAAACTGATATACTTGACTATCACAAGACCAGATATATGCTTTGCAGTGAATCAAGTAAGTCAGCATATGGAGGCTCCAAACGTCCATCAATGGAAAATGGTTGATAGGATACTGAGGTACTTGAGTGGAACTCCTGGACAAGGAGTCTAGATGAGATGCAATGGCAGTACAGAAGTAGTTGGGTATTGTGATGCTGATTGGGCAGGAGATAGAGTGGATAGGAAATCAACTATTGGGTATTGTACATTCGTTGGAGGAAACCTGGTTACTTGGAAGAGTAAGAAGCAAAAGGTTATCTCCTGCTCAAGTGTTGAGGCGGAGTATAGAGCTATGTTGAAGCTGACATACGAGCTGGTATGGATCAAAGGTATGCTCAAGCATCTGGAGATCGAACACACCACTCCTATGACAATACATTGTGATCATCAAGCAGCAATTCATATTGCATCTAACTCAGTCTTCCATGAGAGAACAAAGCACATAGAAGTTGATTGTCATAAGGTGAGGCAGATGATTGTCTCAGGAGTGACATTGCCATGCTATACAAGGAGCGAGGATCAACTTGCGGATGTGTTCACCAAGGCTGCAAGATTAAAGACAATGGAGTCTATCCTTTCAAGGTTGGGACTCATTGATCTTACTCCAAACAACTGATCCCCTCGTCATGAGGTCTTTACTCTTTTCCTTATCAAGGTTTTATCCCTAAGGAGGGTTTTCTTTGGTAAGGATTTTAATGAGGAAGATCTCATGGCATTCCAAGCTTGACTTGTTCCACATGGTCAAGCTTGAGGGGGAGTGTTGAAATAAGTGAGTACATGAAGACATTTACCAAGAAGAGATCAAGAGAAGAGAGGAAGAAGACTTGAAGAAGACTTAGGTAGTTTAAAATTCAAAACTAGATCTGCTGGAAAACAGCTGTCATGCACTTATTTTTTCTCTCTCTCTCTCTCTCTTTTATCTGTCTTTAAATCTCTTGTAATGACCACGAAATGAAGATAAGAAACAGAGTGTTTTCTCTCCATTCTCTCTATTCTCTTTATTCTCCCTATTCTCTGTAAATCGTTGTGTCTACAATCTGTTTTTCTCTAAAGATTTTAGGAAGCACCAGCAGGAACAATGATCAAGACTACATCCGAAGGTCTGACATTGAAGCCCTCATCAAACTGCTCAAGTAGAACGGTAACACCTTTGGTAATCTTAATGGGTATTCTCTTGGTGCTTCGATGGTTGCTAGTAAGCTAGGAAATGTGAATGAGCCTAGGACTGATAGAACTGGTAGGACAATAGAGAATGAAATGAACCGCCAAAGTCGTGATTGTTCTAGTCCTAAAGCTAGTTGTCACATTGCTAATAGCTCATCTAAACCATTAATAGTAGACTCAGGAGCCTCTCATCACATGATAAGTGACACCAAATCTGATCAAAGACATTGAACCAGCTAATGGTCATCTCATGATTGCAAATGGTGATAAGATTCCTATTAGAGGAATAGGAAATCTAAAACTGTTTAGTAAGATAGGGTCCTTGATGCATTTAGGAACTTTCAATCCTATGTGACTAACCATTATCATGCCAAGTTTAAAATTTTTAGATCAGATAATGGAGGAGAGTACACAAGTCATGCATTCAAGGATCACTTAGCTCGATATGGGATCCTTCACCAGACCAGTTTCCCTTACACTCCTCAGCAAAATGGAGTTGCTGAGAGGAAGAATCGCCATCTCATGGAGGTAGCAAGGTCCTTAATGTTTCATGCCAATGTTCCCAAGAGATTTTGGAGTGATGCTGTGGCTACAGCTTGTTATCTCATCAACCGCACACCTACAAAGGCACTGCATGATCAAGCCCCCTTTAAGGTTATCAACAAGTACAAACCTTCAGTGGACTATCTACGGGTCTTTGGATGCCTATGCTATGTACTGATCCCTAGAGAGATGAGAAACTAGTTAGAAGCCAAGAGTACAAAGGCAATGTTTATAGGCTACTCCACAACTCAGAAGGGATACAAGTGTTATGATCCGGTGGCAAGAAGAGTTCTGGTGTCTAGGGATGTAAAGTTCATAGAAGAAAGAGGGTACTATGAGGAGAAGAATCAAGACGAGTTGAAGGACCTTACCTCAGATAAGGCAGCAACTCTAAGGATTATCTTGGAAGGTGTCGGCATTGGAGTGACCAAGAACCCGGGTGGAAATGGTCTAGCAGGGACAACTGAAGCAAATCAGTCTCCCCACCTTGGTCATGAGGGGGGAAACACTGAAGATCAGGAAGGTGGAAGCTCTGACAGCAGTGGAGAGTTTGATTCAGGTCAAGAGGAGTTTGATGATTCTCCAGAGGAAGATCGAAGTTCAGTGTCTCATGATCAAGGTGGAGATACTCAAGAAGGTCAGAGAAGTCCTGAGCATCAAGAGGAGTAAGAACCTGAAGAAAGGGAAGTAGAACAGCAACAACAGTTGAGGAGAAGTTCTAGGATAAGAAGACCACCATCTGATTGGGTTAACACCAGGGTTTACTATTGATGTGATCATGGACCGGATCAATAAGGAGAACAAGGAGAGCTTAGTTGAGTCACATGATGCCACAATGCACCATCAGCCTGGTGATGATGCTCTAACTATTCCAAAAGGTCCCATGACTCGTTCCAAAGTCAAGAAACTTAAGGAGACTGTTGTAGGATTACTCACTTCACATCCACAACAAGAAGAAAGTCTTAGACAAGTTTTGATCCGAGATGTCTTGAACACCATTCAAGCCATCTATACATCAAGCTGAGTTAGTGTCTAGGCAAGACATTTGGTGTGTGCTCTTTTCCTTGCTTTTGGTTTTATCCCACGAGGTTTTCCGGAGGAAGATTTTTAACGAGGCCACGACTTGTCTTCCAAATCACTTAGGCTCTATCTCGGCCCAAGACTAGCAGAAGTATTTACATTTTAAGTTTATGTTATGTTTAAACTATAGTTTCCATTTTTAATAATTTTTGAAACCCTAGAGAGCATGTTCTCTGGTTTATTTTATTAAGGGTTTTCCCTAACCCTATTGTACTCAATCAATATAATAATCATCGAGTTCTTTTCTCTCTTGACGGCTCTCTCTCTAGAAAGTGTGTTGAGTGTCTCTCTGGTGTGTTGTATCCGGAGCTTTAAGGGTGTTTACTTGGTGTGTCATATCCGAGCTAATCATCTAGGAGTATCAAGAGTCGTCTCATCCCTCTTGTGTCACCATTCAATCCACAAACCTTGAAGAACTTGAGTCCCTGATTAGTTCTTGCAAGGATCTATCCTCCCCATCAACCAAAGAGCATCCTAGGGGCGCATCAAGTGGTATCATAGCAACATTGGTTAGGGAAGTCTTCTTTCTCTCTTAACTTTTCTGTTTCATCCGCAATAAACCTCTATCAACTTGAACAAGAAGAAGATCTAGGTTGTTTAGGCTGCTCAAAAATCATAGGGTTTTAGACAAAGTTTAAGAGTTTTTCCTTTTTGGTTGATTGGCGGAAGCCCTAAAATTTTTAGACCTAGCCGCATATCCTTTTTTCTTTTATCTTGCCGAGCAAGCTTAACTTTCGTGTTGATCTTTTTGTGAGAAAATCAGAGTCTAGGTCGTGTGTGTGATGAACAAGCCCTTTAGGGCGGAATGAGAGCTTGAACTGATATGAGAAAGGTCTGATGAAGAACAGTATGAACTTGGAATAGAAACAGAGATTTAGAGAGATTAAGAGTGATTAAGAGATTATAGACTAAGAAAGGGAGAGATTAAGGGTTTCTAAACCAAGAACACACTTTGTGTTAACTTGAAGAAAAGGAATGGTAGTGAGAGAGAGAGATGGTCAAGTGCAAGATTAGGGTTAGAGCTCCGGGAAAGCAATGGTGTGCTTTAGGAGTGTCTAAGATGATCAAGGAGTGATCTAAGGCTGGTGAAAGGTTAGGGTCAAGTCAAGGAATGACTTAGACACCATTTGGGAAGAGATGAAGTAGTGTGCAAGTTTAGGGTTAGGGCTTGTATGGATTTGGTAAGGACGGATGTACTCGGATCGTACGGATCCATACAAGACCAAAGGACCTTAAGTTGCATAAACTTCACTCTAGAGATGAACCATTTGAGGTAAAGGAAATATAGGGTTTGGTGTTACTATTGAGATTACTTGGGTCACAAGGAACTAAAGGTTACTACACAAGGTGATAAACCAAACCAGAAAAGTGATATTCAAAATGTGGTGAGCTTGTGGTGTGGTATTATGGACGTTGGGAGTATATGTAAAGGCAAGGAATATGCCTCAGCATCTTAAGAGATAAGAAACCAGGCTGGAAAGGTAAAGGTGATAAAGGTGCTTTACCTTTCAATGCCTTATCCTCCCAAAAGCTCCCAAAAGCTCATCTTGGCCGTTTAATTCAAATGGGAAGCATCTCAGCCATCCATGCTCTCCTCTCCACGCCAGCTTGCATCAGATATGACCAAGACCAGTCAACTCTCCATCTAGACCATCCATTTTATCAAGTGTTTCTATCCATAGGATTTAGGGTATTAGCATAGACTCTTGTAAGAATATAAAAGCATGTGTATGCTCTCTTGTAAGGGTTAAGCGAGCGAGGAGGCACAATGCCTCTCCTCCTTCATGAATGAAAAGATAAAAGCTTAGAGAAATAATATCAGTGTGTTCTTGAGATTTTGAGAGAATGAGAGTAGAGTAACCGAGAGAATGAGAGAAAGAGTGAAAGATTGAGAGATTAGAATAGAGTTTACTCGATGTTCATGATGAACTCGAGAGAAAGAGTAGAGAGAACCACAAGAGAAAGAAATGATTTGCTTGATTCATTATTAAGAGAGGAGTTACAAATATATAGGAAGAGCTTTAGGGTTACAACGGATACATAAAGCAAAGGCAAAGGAGTGGGAGACGTGGCCGGTCAAGGGAAGAGGCGCGCCTGGTTTGAATGAGTGGCTGAGGGTGAGAGATGCTTTTGGCATCTTGACCAGATGCCTTCTCCTTTCCACCCTTGGACAGGCTGTCTTGGTCAAGCTTGACCCCTTATCCGCGAGCCACTTCTTTACCGAGTTACCAACCAGTTAACCTTCTCCCTTTTCACCCACCAAGGTTATCTCCTTTCTTCTGCCTTGTGACTCAAGTTTCGGCCATGGATGTACGGACCATGAGTTGTACGGATCCGTACATTTTGACCCGGAATTTGCACGAGACCAAAATGTGATTTGGTCGAGTTTAAAGTCATTTGGGTCGAGTGGTCCGTACGGTCGGCCGTACAGTCCGTACGGTCGGCCGTACAGTCCGTATGGTCCGTACAGTTCGTACGGTCCGTACACTTGACCCGGAATTTGCACATCCTCCCTTTGATCCCAAACTCCATCCTAAACCCTTTAAACCTCCTCTCTTTATTACCTCAGATCAACACTCCCCCTCAAGCTTGACCATATGGAACACGTCAAGCTTGGAAGGCTATGAGATCCCCCTCATTAAAAACCTCACCAAAGAGAAAACCCTTGTGGGATAAAACCCTTTGATGAGGGAAAAAGAGTGGAGACCTCATAGCGAGGGGATTAGTTATCTGGTGCAAGGTCAATGAGTCCTAATCTGGTATGAATAGACTCAATGACCTTTTGTCTTGCTGCCTAGTGAAGACATCCGCCAACTGATCCTCACTCCTTGTATAACACGGTAAGATCTCTCCAAAACCAATCATTTGTCTCACCTTGTGACAGTCTACCTCAATGTGCTTGGTTCTCTCATGAAACACTGAGTTTGTTGCAATGTGGATAGCCGCCTGATTGTCACAATGCATAGTCATTGGTGTGGCTTGCTCAACTCCGAGATGCTTCAATATCCCTTTGATCCACACTAATTCATTTGTCAGCTTCAACATGGCCCTATACTCAGCTTCAGCACTTGAACACGAGACCACTTTCTGCTTCTTGCTCTTCCAAGTAACCAGGTTCCCTCCAATGAAGGTGCAATAGCCTGTAGTGGACTTTCTGTCAGCTCGGTCTCCTGCCCAATCTGCATCACAGTAACCCACCACTTCAGTGCTCTCATTGCATCCCATCCATATTCCTTGGCCAGAAGATCCATTTAGGTAACTGAGGATCCGGTCCACCATCCTCCAGTGATGTTCCCTTGGTTCTTGCATGTGTTGGCTCACCTGGTTCACAGCAAAACAGATATCAGGACGAGTAATAGTTAAGTAGATTAGCTTACCAACCATCCTCCTATAGAGTTTAGGGTCTTCAAGGTATTGGCTGTTCTCAATCTCCCCCTCACGTGGAACTTTATATCCATCTTCCAGTGGCATTTTGGCTTTCTTCCCACCTAGTTTACCTGCATCCTTCAAAAGATCAAGTGTATATTTCCTTTGGGACATGAATAGACCTTCCTTGGCTCTACATATCTCAATACCAAGGAAGTATTTCATCTCCCCTAGGTCTTTAATCTCAAACACAGTTTTCAAATAATCTTTTGTATCTTGTATACCTTCTTTGTCACTTCCAGTTATGATGATATCATCAACATATACTAGAAGGACAATAATACCTGAGCTTGTGGTGAGGGTGAAGAGAGTGTGGTCTAACTCAGACTTCCTGAAGCCACGCCCATTCAGAGTAGTGCTCAGTTTGTTGTACCAAGCTCTAGGCGACTGCTTTAGACCATAGATTGCTTTCTTCAACCTCAGCACATTTCCTGGTTTCACAAGACTTTCAAGACCTGGTGGAGGCTTCATGTAGACTTCATCTTCAAGTTCTCCTTGAAGAAAGGCATTCTTGACATCCATTTGCCAAAGATCCCATTTCAGATTGGTTGCCACTGATAGAACAATCCGAATGGTATGGAGTTTAGCAACTAGTGCAAAGGTGTCAAGACAGTCTTCTCCATACGTTTGAGTGAAGCCTCTAGTCACCAATCTAGTCTTCCTCCTTTCTATCTTCCCATTTGGCAGGAACTTGATGGTGAATATCCACATACTGGTTACTGCCTTCTTCCTCTTAGGTAGCTCACTTTCATACCATGTCTCGTTCTTGATCATGGCATTAGCTTCATCAGCAACAGAGGCTCGCCATCTTTAATCCTTCATAGCTTCCTCATAAGACCGAGGAACTTGGCTTTCATCCAGACTTGATATGAATGCCCAATGTTCTTTTGGAAGCTTGGCAAAAGAACATACCACCTGACTTGGATGAGCTACTGCTTGGGCATTATAGTACACTCTAGTGTTTACCGAGTTTGATGGGTCTCTTCTTATCTTCATACTCCTTCTTAGTGGAGGTGCTTCTTCCACTGGTTCCTCATGACCTTCTTGCTCAGGTTCAGGTCCATTGTTTTCTTCACTTGCTACCTCACCTTGATCATGATCTCCTGAGTGCTCCTCATCTTGACTTCCATCCTCAGGTTCATTTCCCCCTTCATGATCATGGTGGGTTTGATCTTCAGCTTCATTAGGTTCTTCTTGTCTTCTTTGATCCTGGGTTGTATTGATCCCAAGACCTTCAAGAATGATCCGGAGACTAGCAGCCTTATCAGAAGCTTGGGATAGATCCTTCAAATCATCCCAACTCTTTTCTTCATAGTACCCTCTTGACTCCACAAACTTTACATCTCTGGACACCAGAACTCTCCTCGTCTTTGGATCAAAGCATTTGTACCCCTTCTGTGTTGTTGAATACCCCAAGAACATGGCTCTTGTACTCTTTGGTTCCAGCTTGTTCCTCATCTCCCCGGGAACCAGAACAAAGCAAAGACACACGAACACCCTTAGATGACTTAAGACTGGCTTCTCGTTATTTAGAACTTCAAATGGAGCTTTGTCATCCAGAACTCTGGTGGGTGTCCTGTTAATCAGATAGCAGGCAGTCATCACAGCATCACTCCAAAACCTTTTGGGAACATTTGACTGGAACATGATTGACCTAGCCACCTCCATAAGATGCCTGTTCTTCCTTTCAGCAACTCCATTTTGCTGGGGTGTGTAAGGACAGCTGGTTTGATGAAGGATCCCATGTTGAGCTAGATGTTGCTTGAATGCCAAGCTCGTATACTCCCCACCATTATCTGACCTGAAAATCTTAATATTGGCATGGTAATGGTTAATCACATACGACTGAAAGTTTCTAAATGCATCAAGAACTCTATCCTTAGTTTGAATCAGTGTTATCCAGGTGTATTTTGATTTTTCATCAATGAAAGTTACAAAATATCTATAATTATCTCTAGATAAACAAGGAGCAGTCCAAACATCTGAATGTACAAGATCAAAACACTTTTCATAAAGAGTATTAGACTTTGGAAAAACTGCCTTACAATGTTTACCCAAGATACATGCTTCACATTCATTATTCTTATACATGACACCTTGTAACATTAAACTTAGGGCTCTAACATGTGGGTGACCTACTCTAGCATGCCACAAAGCATCATTATTCAACACAGAAGTAGAACTAAACGAGTATTTAAAATCAGAACGAGGGGCAATGTCTTCAAGCATATAAAGATCTCCTTTGGTTACTCCCTTTCCGATCAACTTATGGCTCTCAATATCCTGAAACTTCACATCATTAGGACTGAATATGACATTACAATGCAGATCAGTGGTGCATGTCTTAACTGATAACAAATTAGAAGTGAACTCAGGCATATAAAACGCTTTAGACTCCTTATCAAATAGATTCAACTTGCCAATTCCTCTTATTGCTATCCTATCAACATTAGCAATCATTACATGACCATGAGCCGGTTCTATGTCTTTTATCAGTTTATCATCACTAATCATATGGTGAGAAGCTCCTGAATCAACTACAAGCGGTTTACTAGTGTTATAAGCATGATAGGAACTAGGCGAGTTATGTTCTAAATGATCAATGTCTTTAAGCAGTCTAGATGCATCCTTATGAGAGTCATTTTCATCTTTCAAGTGATCAGGGATACTAGACAACCTATAAGCAGCATAGGAATACCCTAGAGGGTTACCGGATACATTACCATTCTCCTTGAGAGCTTTGATGAGGGCATCAATGTCTGACCTCCTGATCAGCTCATGATCCATGCTCTTCAAGGGAGTGTGTTGAGAAGTCAAGGCCTTTCCTTCCCCTTCACGAGTGGTTGAACCTGCTCCAGCTGAACCACCAGCTTCACTTGCCTCGGTTGAAAGGTGGGCTCTTGCATCACGTTCCTTCATGAACTTTGCTGGTTTGAGATGAGGGTAGAGTATCCAGCACTGGCTCCTTTTATGACCCGACTTCTTGCAGTGATCACAGTTGCCTCCAAACCTCCTATCTTCACCACCTCTTCTCTCATCAGGCCTGAACATGGCTCTGTTAGCCTGAACCGCCTCGGCTTTATTGGCCAGGGAAAGCTCCCCCTTTCCACCAAACAACCCCAAGGACCCTTCCTCCTTCTGGATCTGAGCACACACTTCCTCCAAGGTTGGAAGCTTTGGTGACCTGAGTATGTGCTTAATCAGATCGTTGAAGGCCGGATTCAGAGTCAACATCAACCCAAACACCTGATCTTGTTCACGCCTCTCCATGAGAGTATCTTGATCTGTTGTGTTGGGTCTAAGCATCTCTAGTTCGGACCATAGTGCCTTGAACTTACCCAAGTGTTTGGTAAACTCAACATCTTCTTGAGCAAGAGTGTTTATGGCTCTCTTGAGCTCAAACACTCGGCTCAGATTGGATGTGTTCCCATAGATCTTCTGGAGAGTCTCCCACAGGTCCTTTGGAGTCTCGCAGTAGCTGTAAGCTTCTAGGATGGGTGGATCTAGAGAGCCTTGAATCATGGTTTGCACCATCATGTCATCTTGGATCCACTTCTGTTGAGCAGCTAAAGCAGCCTCCATTGCACCTTCTTCCTCACTAGCAACTGATTTTGGAGCTTCATCAGTGATATGACTCCACAAACCCTTGCTCCCAACCGCAGTCTTCACAAGCCGAGACCACAACATGTAGTTTCCACCACCTTTAAGAGTAACCGGAACCGCTAACATCACCTTGCTTCTTTCCATCTTCTAAACAAACCTCAAGAACCCAGAAAGCTTGAACCTTTGAACTCGAAAAGAAGCTGAAGATAGTAGATCTAAACACCAGGGTGTAACGAACCTGGCTCTGATACCATGAGATTTTGAGAGAATGAGAGTAGAGTAACCGAGAGAATGAGAGAAAGAGTGAAAGATTGAGAGATTAGAAGAGAGTTTACTCGATGTTCATGATGAACTCGAGAGAGAGAGTAGAGAGAACCACAAGAGAAAGAAATGATTTGCTTGATTCATTATTCAGAGAGGAGTTACAAATATATAGGAAGAGCTTTAGGGTTACAACGGATACATAAAGCAAACGCAAAGGAGTGGGAGACGTGGCCGGTCAAGGGAAGAGGCGCGCCTGGTTTGAATGAGTGGCTGAGGGTGCGAGATGCTTTTGGCATCTTGACCATATGCCTTCTCCTTTCCAGCCTTGGACAGGCTGTCTTGGTCAAGCTTGACCCCTTATCCGCGAGCCACTTCTTTACCGAGTTACCAACCAGTTAACCTTCTCCCTTTTCACCCACCAAGGTTATCTCCTTTCTTCTGCCTTGTGACTCAAGTTTCGGCCATGGATGTACGGACCATGAGTTGTACGGATCCGTACATTTTGACCCAGAATTTGCACAAGACCAAAATGTGATTTGGTCGAGTTTAAAGTCATTTGGGTCGAGTGGTCCGTACGGTCGGCCATACAGTCCGTACGGTCCGTACCGTCCGTACACTTGACCCGGAATTTGCACATCCTCCCTTTGATCCCAAACTCCATCATAAACCCTTTAAACCTCCTCTCTTTATTACCTCAGATCAACAATTCTTGATTAGTTTCCCTTAGTCTAACCCTTTCTTATACTCTAAATCTCTCCATAATCTCTCAAAGTCTCTAGTTTCTAATCAAGTTCATACTTTTGTTTCATCAGATTTCTTTCCTTACCAAACCAACTATCTAATCTCGTTTTCCCTCTCAAACACACACAACCAGAGTTGTTAGAACTCTTAAAAACAACATGGTATCAGAGCCAGGTTCATTAGAACCTGAGCTTAAAGCTTTCGCATAACCAGAGCTCTCTCGTCAACCCAAAATCAAACCGCAAAAGCATGTTCATCAGTTTCTAGTTCTTTGAAGAAAAGCTATCCAAGACACCAAGATGGCGTGTGCTCCTGTTCTATCAAGCTGTCTGGTCCAGTCCAAGTGAAGAGATCCGTTGGAAGCAAAGGAGGATGGAGAGGATTAGCTACCCTCTTTCAAAACTCCTTGTCCAAGCTGTTCTTGTACAAGAGAGACATTAAAGAAGCTGGCGCCAAGAAGACTTGAAAAAAGGAGGGGTCTTTGGGTTGGTGGTACAAGATGGTGAGCCATGAATTGAAGGAGAAGGAGATGGGTGACAATCCAAAGCTCTAAACCTCAGCTAGCCATGGCTGAACCATCCCAAGTACAAGGACCAACCTGGTTCCTTGAGATTGAGCGATTCTGAACTTGATATATATTGCGCTTGTGTATTGATCTTATTGGGATTGTGTGGTGTGTTGAGACTTAAGGATTGAATAGAGATTGCTAAATTAAAAAGTTTAGTTCTTGTTGCATAAAAAGTTTTGGTTTTGGTGATTGAAAAGTTAAAATGAATGCTCCGGATTAAGTTAAAAGAACTAAGGATAATAAGATAGTATATCTGAATCTGGTTGCTTTTGAACTTGAAACCGACCAAAGCATATCATTGTCTGATGTTGTGTGATGATAGGTTTGGTTAGCTACGGTTCATGGTATGAAGAATGTGTTTATATTGAAACTGCTTGCATACATGATAGTAAAAACCATTTTATAGCTAATGCATTCTATCATAATGTTGCCTTACATTGAAGCATTAGATTCATGTCTAGATGCTGAGATAAGGAACATGAGTATTGCCTAGGTAGCTTGATGATCTTGAAGGGATCTTGCTCGTGCCTAGAGAAGTTGCTCACATAGATAAGAGCTTGCAAGTGCCTGTTTCTGTCTAGTGTGGAGCTTGAGACATTAGTGATCAAACTTGATTAGAATCAAGGTTTGATCACAATGCTATTGTGTCTTATCTTTGCTGGAGTTTTAGTGATGTTTCAGGTTCACAAGAAGTGCTCTTGGTTCACCATCCATCCATGTAGAATAGGAAGACTTTGCCCATTGTTGAAGGCAATGGAGAATGGTTACTAAAGAAGAGAGGCGCCACTGATGTGAAGGTCTCACTTAAGCTCACTTTCAAGCTTGGCTCTCAAGTCTCAATCCAAGCTTGAGGAGGGGATTAAGTGAGCTATAAGGCGGTTCATGAGGTCCATTGCATGCACACTGAAGAAGCCATCCGGGTCTAGGCAGTGGCGTGTCTAGGCAAGATATTGTTCAGAGCAGTCTTGGCTTGTGAGAAGATGAAGGTTACTCTATCAATGCGGCTTCTAGAGTGAGGTGGTTGAAGAGTTAGCTGAGGGTTCCACAAGCATTCCAAGAAGGTGGTGAGATCAGAAGAGATGCAGCAATGGAGTGATGAAGATTAAGGATCAAGAAGCTATTCCGTGCAAGCTAGACTTGTTCCACATGGTCTAGCTTGAGGGGGAGTGTTGAGAAGCTTCTTGTGATCCTAGAGCTTGGTGTTATTCAAAAGGAGAAGCAACCAGGGTTTGAGAAGCTATGTACTGAAGGAAGAAGCAATGATCCATGGCGTCTTCAAGTGTTGGGGTGATTGGAGTATTGCAATGAGTTCCCACATGGTTCAAGAAGCCGGTTGTTATCCTAGAAGAAGAAGCAACCACGTCTCACAATAGACTTAATGTGAAGTTTGATCTGGTTGTCGAAGCACTTAATCTAACAAGACGGTTAGATGAAAGGGGGAGAGACCAAGATCACCATGGAGGAAGCACACATAGAGTTAGTGTGGTGCTAGTGAAGTTATGCACGGTTAAGGCATCACATGAGGGCCATGATCCAGGGTCTTTGTGTGTCCATCACACTGATGAGAACACAAAGACCCACTGGCCAATCCCTAGGCCTTGTAAGGCTCTACTCTTTTCCTTATGAGGGTTTTATCCCTAAGGAGGGTTTTCTCTCATAAGGTTTTTAATGAGGGAGTTCTTCAAGGTTCCAAGCTTGACTTATGATCACTAGAGTCAAGCTTGAGGGGGAGTGTTAACTTGAAGAAAAGGAATGGTAGTGAGAGAGAGAGATGGTCAAGTGCAAGATTAGGGTTAGAGCTCCGGGAAAGCAATGGTGTGCTTTAGGAGTGTCTAAGATGATCAAGGAGTGATCTAAGGCTGGTGAAAGGTTAGGGTCAAGTCAAGGAATGACTTAGACACCATTTGGGAAGAGATGAAGTAGTGTGCAAGTTTAGGGTTAGGGCTTGTATGGATTTGGTACGGACGGATGTACTCGGATCGTACGGATCCATACAAGACCAAAGGACCTTAAGTTGCATAAACTTCACTCTAGAGATGAACCATTTGAGGTAAAGGAAATATAGGGTTTGGTGTTACTATTGAGATTACTTGGGTCACAAGGAACTAAATGTTACTACACAAGGTGATAAACCAAACCAGAAAAGTGATATTCAAAATGTGGTGAGCTTGTGGTGTGGTATTATGGACGTTGGGAGTATGTGTAAAGGCAAGGAATATGCCTCAGCATCTTAAGAGATAAGAAACCAGGCTGGAAAGGTAAAGGTGATAAAGGTGCTTTACCTTTCAATGCCTTATCCTCCCAAAAGCTCCCAAAAGCTCATCTTGGCCGTTTAATTCAAATGGGAAGCATCTCAGCCATCCATGCTCTCCTCTCCACGCCAGCTTGCATCAGATATGACCAAGACCAGTCAACTCTCCATCTAGACCATCCATTTTATCAAGTGTTTCTATCCATAGGATTTAGGGTATTAGCATAGACTCTTGTAAGAATATAAAAGCATGTGTATGCTCTCTTGTAAGGGTTAAGCGAGCGAGGAGGCACAATGCCTCTCCTCCTTCATGAATGAAAAGATAAAAGCTTAGAGAAATAATATCAGTGTGTTCTTGATTAGTTTCCCTTAGTCTAACCCTTTCTTATACTCTAAATCTCTCCATAATCTCTCAAAGTCTCTAGTTTCTAATCAAGTTCATACTTTTGTTTCATCAGATTTCTTTCTTTACCAAACCAACTATCTAATCTCGTTTTCCCTCTCAAACACACACAACCAGAGTTGTTAGAACTCTTAAAAACAACACTTTGAATATAATGAAGGAGAGGGGAAATCCCCCTTACTCTCTTAGGAGTTACAAATCGCCAATGAGGCATATAAATAGCTTTACAAGTTTCTGGAAAACCCTAAAGCTAAGGATAAGACTTGAAGGGTGGAGATCTTCTGGTTTGAATTGGATGGTGAGGATTCATTCTCGTGGCTGAGGCAAGCTGAGTGGTGCCCTAAAATACTTGGCTAAGAATGCTCCAACAACTCCTCTGTATCTGCCCACTTCTCTGGCCAGATATATAGTGAAGGCTGCTCTTCCTTTCCAGCAAGAGCCAGCCTGTCGTGGACCACAACCATGCGCCAGCACACTCTTTTGTCTTCTTCTCTTAAATGTTTGTGTTCTTGTTATTGACACAAAGACATAGAAGGGATGATGAGATAAAGAAAGAATTAGCATCTGGTCAAGTTGAAGTATTCAAGTCCGTACAAGCTTGGAAAGCAAGGCATTCCGTACATACTTGCATCTCAAGCTACCAAGGCTCAACCTAACTTACCTTGGAAGACAAGGGAAGTTCAAACTCGCCCAGATCAAACTCAGAGTGTCAGGGAGCCGTTGGGAGCTTGTCTGAAGCAAGAATAGTATTTAAATGGAAGAGATCACATGTTCCTTTTATGGTGTGGACCATTTGTTAAGGGTCACTATCCTTCTGCCAGGCCAGAATAGTTTATTATATTCTTCTTGTCTTGTTTCTCTTCATTTAGTCTATTTATATTGTATGCCTTAGACCAGAAAAAATCAAGGAAACGGGTTCCTTCTCTCTCTCTCTCTTTTGTACTCGAAATACCTCTTTCTCTCCCTCTCTCTCTCATGGATTCAACTCTCTCTCTCTCTGTTCTTGAACCTTTTCTTCTTTGTTCTTCACTGTTCTTCATTTACTTTCATGGTATCAGAGCATTAAGCTCCTAAACCTTTCATTTTCTTCCGCAACCACTCTCTATTCACTCCACTCTACCTTTCTATCCGATTACTTTCTGTTTATCTTGAAGAACATCCTTTTGTCCAGTGGATATTAGGTTTGTTCTTGCAAGTTTCTGGGCGGTTCTTCACCATTTCTCTTGTTTTCTCTTCATATCTTCATCATATAAAGAGATATTAGCTTGTTTGTGCTTGTTTTCTATCCTGTCCAGTGTTCAAAATTCAAATTTCTACCCAGTTCACTCTATTACCCACTGGACAATAACAAGTCAAAATGGAGCAACACAAGAAAATGGTCTTCCCAGTCACTCTAAAAGGTTTAAACTACCTTCTCTGGTGGAGATAGACCAAGACAGCCCTTGGTGGAAGAGGTCTATGGGAGCATATCACCTCAGGAGAAGCCCCAAGACAAATCACACAAGGAGAAGATGGCAGGGAGGTTGTAGTGACAGATGAAGCCAAATGGGTTCGAGAAGATCTCATGGTTCTGTCTGCCTTGCAAGGTTCCCTGGATGGTCCCATAATGGAAGCTTACTCCTACTGTGAGACAGCAAAGGAGTTGTGGGACACCTTATAAAAAGTCTATGGAAACACCTCAAACCTCAGCAGAGTCTTTGAAGTGAAGAAGGCGATCAACAACTTGCATCAGGAGGATATGGACTTTCCCAAACACTTTGGAAAGTTCAGAGCACTGTGGGCTGAGCTTGAGATGCTGAGACCAAGCACCACTGATCCAACCATCCTGAATACAAGGCGTGAGGAGGACAAAGTATTTGGGTTACTCCTGACTCTTAATCCCACTTTCAATGATGTTATCAAACATATTTTAAGAGCTAAGGAGCTGCCCAGTCTGGATGATGTGTGTGCTCAACTACAGAAAGAACAAGGTTCTGATGGGCTGTTTGGTGGTAAAGGAGAGCTATTTATGGCCAATAAGGCTGAGAAGATGGAGACTGCTTCAGCAAACAAAGCTTACTATAAGCCAGGAAGGGATAAACGCATGACTTGTGAGCATTGCAAGAAGCAAGGTCACTCCAAGAACAACTGTTGGATTCTCCATCCCCACCTCAGGCCACCTAAGTTCAACCAGACCAGGGTTCATGAAGCAAGAGCTCAAGACACACAGCCAGCCAATGTCTCCATGCTCATGGGAGAGGATGGAAGAGCCATGGTCTCAACAACACATGCGGTTGGGTCTACCTCTAAGGTCATACCACAACCTCCTAATGATGATGCCTTCATCCGCAAGTCAGACATTGAGGCCTCATAAAGGCTCTCAATGCAAACTCTGGTAACACTAGTATTAATGCTTTAAATTCTATTCACACTGCATCACAAACTACTAGACCTTTGATAATTGACTCAGGAGCTTCTCATCACATGATTAGGGATGTTAAACTCATTAGTAATGTTAAACCAGCACTAGGTAGTGTAGTGATTGCAAATGGTGATAGGATACCTATTGAAGGAATAGGAAATCTGAATCTGTTTAATAAAGAATCTCAATCTTTTTACATGCCTACTTTCACATCTAATTTATTATCTGTTAAAAGAGCCACTAATGATCTTGATTGCAAGGTTATTTTTAGTCCTAATGATGTGTGCTTTCAGGATATTAAGACCAGTAAGATGCTGGGAAAAGGTGTGAGCAAGGGAGAGTTGTATTTGCTTGAGGAGACCAAGCTTAGATCAGATTCTACTTGTGCTTTTAATTCTGCTTCTGTTTTAGTTCGTGATGTGTTATGGCATGCTAGATTGGGTCACCCTCACTCTCGTGCTTTAGGACTGATGTTACCTAATCTATCTTTTAAAAATGAAACCTGTGAGGCTTGTATCCTTGGTAAACACTGCAAATCTGTTTTTCCTAAGTCTTTAACCATCTATGAGAATTGCTTTGATCTAGTCCATTCTGATGTGTGGACAGCACCCTGTGCATCTAGAGAAAATCATAAGTACTTTGTTACTTTCATAGATGAAAAATCAAAGTATACTTGGCTCACACTGATTCAAAGCAAAGATAGAGTTTTAGAAGCATTTATCAACTTCCAAAACTATGTAACTAACCATTTAAATTCCAAGATAAAAAATTTCAGGTCTGATAATGGTGGAGAGTATACAAGCCATGTCTTCAAACACCACTTAGCAAAACATGGGATTATTCATCAAACAAGCTGCCCATATACACCACAACAAAATGGAGTGGCTGAGAGGAAGAATCGCCACTTTATGGAGGTTGCAAGGAGCATGATGTTTCACACCAATGTTCCTAAGAGATTTTGGGGAGATGCTGTAGTGGCAGCATGCTATCTAATCAATAGGATCCCAACCAAAATCCTCCAAGACACTTCCCCATTTCAGGTACTGAATAATGTAAAACCTCCTATTGATCATTTGCGTGTGTTTGGGTGTGTGTGCTATGTCTTGACACCAGGTGAGCAGAGAAACAAGCTAGATCCCAAGAGTGTTAAGGCAATGTTTCTTGGATATTCTCATACCCAAAAAGGGTACAAGTGCTACTCACCAGAATCAAGAAGAGTAATGGTATCCAGGGATGTCAAGTTTGTGGAATCAAAGGGGTACTATGATGAGAAGAGTTGGGAAAACCTTAAGGAACTCTCACATGGATCATCTGATAGGGCAAGCAACCTGAGAACCATTCTGGAAAGTTTAGGCATCAGTCAGTCCTCAAGCAATGATGAACCAAGGAGACCCTCTCCTACTCCAGTGGCTGAGGGAACTAGAGCAGCTGAACCAAGTGTCGAGCCAGTCCATCCTCCTGAGGGGGGCAGAGAATCTGAATCACAACAACAAAGACAAGAGGATGATTCAGAGACAGCACATGATCAAGATGGACTACATGAATTTGATCAGTCCAGTGAAGATCAAGAACAGGAAGAACATGTAGAGACAGTGGTAGAAACTCGAAAACTTGTCTTAGAGAGAGAGCCGTCAAGGAGAAAAGAATACTCATTGATTAAAGGATGGATGAATACAATAGGGTTTAGAGACCCGTTTAAATAAGGAGAAACCAGAGAACATGCTCTCTAGGGTTTCGGAAATAAGAAAAAGGAAACTATAGTTTAAGTTTAACATAAGCTTTTAAATGAAATAAAATGTAAACTTCTTTAGCCTTGGACCGAGATAGGGCCTAAGTGATGTGTCTTAAAATGAGAAGCCAATGTCCATTCTTCAGAAACTTACGCAAGGGAAGTACCTAAATCTATACTCATTCTTATGATTGATAGGTTTCTCCCTTGAGAATTGATGCATGTGTTTGTGCATTGTTTAAATCAGGTACCTATTGAGCTCATGAACAAGGTAGACTTGGACTCAACCCATGATGAAGGCAAGAAGCCAAAAGAAAGGGGGAGACAAACTCTGACCACAAGAAGAAGCTCAAAGGTGTGATGAGTGTGAAGCAAGGAAGGTATTGGTGCCTACTTGCCATTGAAGAAAGGCCATGATCCAGAGTCTAAGGAGTCAATGAATATAATCTTAAGCTCCTTAGGCTCACTGGCCAATCCCTAGGCTGAGGGTAGTTGCACTCTTTTTCCCTAAGTGATGGTTTTATCCCTAAAGGTTTTCCACACTTAGGTTTTTAATGAGGCAAGTGCTCTCAGTTCCAAGCTTGTCCAAGGATCTCCTATGGTCAAGCTTGAGGGGGAGTATTGAAATAAATAAAGGGATGAACAGAAGAAGAAGATGGTTTATGATCCAAGGATAAGTTCATCAAGAGAAGCCAATCTGGTTCTGTTTGTACAGACTTGGATCACAAGCAATCTACTATGACCTAACTTGCCTTGGGAGGCAAGGTACTGATGGGAACACGAGCTGAGGGTCTCCAGAATCTAAGGAAACCGTTGGTAGAGGGTTTGACCAGATTCAAATTCAAATATGGAAGAAAGTCACATGTTAAGCTTAAGGGGGAGCTGTTGCTGGCCTGTCACTTTCACTCATCAGACCTGGTCACTATCTCTCTCCGGTCCCTTTCTCCTCCTCTGGACGTGCCCCCCCCTTGGCTGTATTCCCTTTGGCCTCTTCTCATCCCTACATAATTATTTGTTTGTATTTCCTTGTTTTAGTAATTGTTTATTGTAAGTGATTGTCTATTTAAAGACCTTCACCCTCTCTTGTAACACTTACCAGGATAAATAGACAAGTCTCTCTCTATCTAAGCTCGTGGCTCTCTCTCTCTTGCTTGTGTCGAAACAATATTCACAATGTAGGGAGTTAAGCATTATGGTTTAGAGGCTGCCTAATACTTGTCAAAATCACTCTAAACTCTTCTTTATCTATTGTCTAAACTCTAGCTTACTGATTCTAAATCCCATTCATTTAAGTACACAAACTCTAAGTGTTGTGTTACTTCTCAAGGATTAGATTCATACTAGATAGTTTCTGCTTCATATAACCAGTTTACTGTCTAGGATTCTTGGTTATATAGTAAGCTGTATATGAGAATTCAACCACAAGTTGGTTGTCTCTTCCTTTGTATGGTGAGTTCATGTTGCTTGGTTGAAGGGGATTCAGTCACTAGTTGAATGAATCACTCATTACATGAGACAAACACTCATGAATTCCAACATGGTATCAGAGCTTTGTTGCTCTTCTTTGGGAATAAACTCACCTCTTTTATCTCTGTTTTGTTTAAATAAATCCTTTCTCTCCCACTCTGATATTGTGTTAGCTTGGTCAGTACTTGTTAGTATCTTGAATCAAGCTTGAGGAAGAGAAAGATTTCAAAAATGCTTCACCATTATGCTTTATCCATTGGATAATAGCTTTCTCTTAATGGAGCATCTCTTTGACCAGTGGACAAACTGTTTTGATCCATTGGATTCATTGTTGTCTAAGCCACAGAAAACACTTGTTCATGTGTTATTCTGTTGGTTCTTTTGTTGCAAGCCCTGGAAAACATCTGTTCATGAGTTATTCCAGTGGGACATGTCTAAGATCAGTGAGCAAATTAATTGTTCAATGTTCCATTGTGTTTCAACTAATAAAGCACCAAACTCTTGATGAGTATTGGATGCTCCTGGCTGTTTATGCTTCAGCAAAACTCAAGAAAACAGAGCAAAACTCTGTCCATTAGAACTCTTGAGAAATTCTCTATTATATATTCTCTACTCTCTCATTCTCTAATTCTCCAGGTTACTTATTCTCCAGGTTACTTATTCTCCATCATTCTTCCATTCTGTGGCTACTAATACTCTGGTTACATCATTCTCTACTCTCTACTTATACTCTGGTTACTTATACTCTCTGGTTACTTAAATCTCTATTCTCACAATCTTGTTTAGAATCTGCCTAAGGGTGTTAAACTGTGTTGAGAAAATTGTCTTACTTCTGCCCTTAGGAAAATTAATTGTCTTGTTGCCTGAATGCTTAATCTTGATGATTGGGATTCAGAGAGTGTTTATGGGATAAAATCATGAAGATATTTGTCCATTGCGTGTTGTTCTTGTTCTAAATGTGTTTTAAAGATCAGACTTGGTGAAAACCATGTTCTGGTCTCTTGTTTGTCTACTGATGCCTGTGTCTAGTTATTTGTTTCACAGGTTGCCCATGTTGTTCAGAGCCTACACATGATGTATATTCCTGACCATGGAGATTGCCCACTGCCCATCAACACTTTGGACACTGATTGTGTCCATTAACTTCCAATATGGTTGAGAGGACGAATGGAGCAGTGGAGAGATTTCTTAGAAGTGACTTACCTGGTGCCAAGAGGGTGACAGGATGTACACTCAAGAGAAAAGGCCACAATTCAAGCCAAGAGGGCTCTGGCAATTCAAGCCAAGAGGGCTGTGGTCTCAAGCCATTGGTGATCATCACTGGATCTCATCTTCCAAGCTTGACCACATACTCTCATTCTCAGGTCAAGCTTGAGGAGGGGTCTTAAAATGAGAAGCCAATGTCCATTCTTCAGAAACTTATGCAAGGGAAGTACCTAAATCTATACTCATTCTTATGATTGATAGGTTTCTCCCTTGAGAATTGATGCATGTGTTTGTGCATTGTTTAAAGGTACCTATTGAGCTCATGAACAAGGTAGACTTGGACTCAATGGTGCGACCTGGATCAGCTTCAAATCTATGCTCTGGAATTCAATACACGTCTCAGAAAGAATATGGGCCATAGCACAGCTTAATGGGCTTATTGGAGAGCTTATTGGGCTTATTCATGAGGTATTGGACCGACAGAAGGCTGTGGGCCTTGATGAGCCCTTTATAAAGATAGCAATGACTATGGACCAACTTGGACGTCTAGTATTCAACCTGATTGACCAAGGAAATGATGGAAGGAAGCTGGTTGGACAGGAAATGAAATGGATGGTCTTGCATGATCGAGAAATGGACCGGTCAAACCGGCATGGCCGAGAAATGAGTTGGAAATGGAAGATGAAGAACCAGAGCTGGAAATGGATTATCAGGAGTATTTTCATCATCCAAATTATATTAAGGAGGTACTTGGTCGTAGCAGAAACAAGATGGATTGAGCCCAAGCAAGAGTTGTTCGAAAAAGGCCTTTATCGGCCCAAAAAGTGGAAAGACAAGCCAGCTTGGATTATGATTGGGCCAAGAAGATTAAGCACGTCTAATATGGTTTATTTTAAGTTTATTTATGATTTTTAAGTGTAAACCAATTGCATTTGGGTTTAGGGTTAGTAAACCAATTAGGAATAGGTTTAGACTAAACCAACTTGGTTTAGGTTTAGGGTTTTTTTTAGCTTAGGATTTCGTTTTCTTCTTTCTTATTTATGTAGCCACGAGCCTCCAAGTAAACAATCAACCATTATTCAATAAACTTAAGCTTTGGCTCAAACAAATTGTCTCTTAGGAGACTCCTCTATCTTGTTCACGTTGGTGAGCAGTTTTATATCACACTAAGGAAGAGTTAAACCTTCTGTGATCCATCCTAGACATCAAGCAGGACGCCCCTGTGTCTCAGGAGTAGCTAAACATCTTTAGAGCATCTCATAGCTCTAAGGAGAAGACCATCTCCATCATCTATCATCGATCCACACCCCCTTCAAGTGATCCAGGGAGATACAGCCATTCCAGGGCCGTACCAAGTGGTATCAGAGCCACTTGAAGGTTAGGGTTGGTGTTCTTACTCTGAAATCACTAGATCTATCAGTTACCAAGCATATATTCCATGTATTCTTATGGAATCAAGAGAAAGCATGAGCAGAAGGTTGCAAGAAAAGAAACAAGGGAGCTGTTGCAGGAAGGGAAAGGATTTAACAAGAAAGCTGAGTTGAGCAGTGATTATGAGCACGTACAGGAGGCAAGAAGGAGGACAAAACATGCTTATTTGCATAGCCCACAATTCCAAGATGATCTGAGAAGAAATTTGCTTCAAGCTTTTGAGGGTTTGATAGTTATCGTGCCAACAAAGCCAGATCGTGAGTCACTAAAACCTCTTGATCTAAATCTACCTGAGGAAGCACGAGCTGGAGAAGCAAATAAAGTTGTTTTGGATCAGTTTGGGTTGTGGTCTAAGCCAGCTTTAAAACAGGCTGAGGAGGAAGAGGAGATTGAGTCAAAACCGGCAATTTCTTTTCAGGAACAACACTTGGATGATCAACTGAAACAAGAGGAGAAATCAACAGTTATGTGTGTTCACGTGCCTGGTCAAAACCAAGCTGAAGTAGGAGCATTTGGTGGATCATCTAGAGCTACTGATTTAGTGCTTGCAGATTTGGTTTATCAAGGTGATGCTGAAACTGTCTCTTCTGATCAACTAGCCAAACCTCTTGTGTTGGTTCAGAGACATCTCGTGGATCATCTAAGGTTTGTAAAGGGTCTGCAACAAGTTGTTTTTGAACCAGGAGGAAGCTTGTGTTTGCATAAAAGCATCAACAACAGTCTGATCCAAATAGCAGCAACATTGAAGCTTCATTTGGAAGGGTTATTGCATGAACAGAGAGAACCAATGCTCGTTTCTGGTTTATCCAAGCTGAGATCACGTTTCAAGAAGTCTAAGATCAAGGCTTTTGTTTTTTATCAGTGGAGAGAAGCTCAATCAGAAGCAATGAGATCTGAACTAAACAAGGAGCAAAAATTGCTTGCTCTAAGTGTTACTTGTAATGAGCAGAGTCCAGTGAAGCCTCTAGGACGTGTGAAGGATATACAAAGCTTTGTGTTTGAGCCTGGAGGAGAGATAAATGTGCACAAGAGCTTTAACAACACCATGTTCCAAAGAGAAACAAAGAAGCTCAAATTCAACCATCTTTTCACCCTTGAAGAGCTGGATTTGAGGACAAATCCTTTTAAAGGAGGAGGGAATGGTGCGACCTGGATCAGCTTCAAATCTATGCTCTGGAATTCAATACACGTCTCAGAAAGAATATGGGCCATAGCACAGCTTATTGGGCTTATTCATGAGGTATTGGATCGACAGAAGGCTGTGGGCCTTGATGAGCCCTTTATAAAGATAGCAATGACTATGGACCAACATGGACGTCTAGTATTCAACCTGATTGACCAAGGAAATGATGGAAGGAAGCTGGTTGGACAGGAAATGAAATGGATGGTCTTGCATGATCGAGAAATGGACCGGTCAAACCGGCATGGCCGAAAAATGAGTTGGAAATGGAAGATGAAGAACCAGAACTGGAAATGGATTATCAGGAGTATTTTCATCATCCAAATTATCTTAAGGAGGTACTTGGTCGTAGCAGAAACAAGATGGATTGAGCCCAAGCAAGAGTTGTTCGAAAAAGGCCTTTATCGGCCCACAAAGTGGAAAGACAAGCCAGCTTGGATTATGATTGGGCCAAGAAGATTAAGCACGTCTAATATGGTTTATTTTAAGTTTATTTATGATTTTTAAGTGTAAACCAATTGGAATTGGGTTTAGGGTTAGTAAACCAATTAGGAATAGGTTTAGACTAAACCAACTTGGTTTTGGTTTAGGTTTTTTTTTAGCTTAGGATTTCGTTTTCTTCTTTCTTATTTATGTAGCCACGAGCCTCCATGTAAACAATCAACCATTATTCAATAAACTTAAGCTTTGGCTCAAACAAATTGTCTCTTAGGAGACTCCTCTATCTTGTTCACGTTGGTGAGCAGTTTTATATCACACTAAGGAAGAGTTAAACCTTCTGTGATCCATCCTAGACATCAAGCAGGACGCCCCTGTGTCTCAAGAGTAGCTAAACATCTTTAGAGCATCTCATAGCTCTAAGGAGAAGACCATCTCCATCATCTATCATCGATCCACACCCCCTTCAAGTGATCCAGGGAGATACAGCCATTCCAGGGCTGTACCAAGAACTCTTGGTGTAGCCGTGGAATGGCTGTCTCTCCCTGGATCACTTGATGGGGGCGTGGGTCAAACTCTCCATAGAAGGGTGGAATTTGGATTTTTTTTCTTCTTTCTTGCAACAGCTTGCTTGTTGCTGGTTGTTTAGCCTTCTCTTCAAGTTTTCTATAATAATACATAGAACATTCCTGGATAGTAGATGGAAGTCGTGACATAGGTTAAGAAACTCAAACCCTAAACCTTCAGGTGGCTCTGATACCACTTGGTACGGCCCTGGAATGGCTGTATCTCCCTGGATCACTTGAAGGGGGTGTGGATCGATGATATATGATGGAGATGGTCTTCTCCTTAGAGCTATGAGATGCTCTAAAGATGTTTAGCTACTCCTGAGACACAGGGGCGTCCTGTTTGATGTCTAGGATGGATCACAGAAGGTTTAACTCTTCCTTAGTGTGATATAAAACTGCTCACCAAGGTGAACAAGATAGAGGAGTCTCCTAAGAGACAATTTTTTAAGCCAAAGCTTAAGTTTATTGAATAATGGTTGATTGTTTACATGGAGGCTCGTGGCTACATAAATAAGAAAGAAGAAAACGAAATCCTAAGCTAAAAAAAACCCTAAACCTAAACCAAGTTGGTTTAGTCTAAACCTATTCCTAATTGGTTTACTAACCTTAAACCCAATTGCAATTGGTTTACACTTAAAAATCATAAATAAACTTAAAATAAACCATATTAGACGTGCTTAATCTTCTTGGCCCAATCATAATCCAAACTGGCTTGTCTTTCCACTTTTTGGGCCGATAAAGGCCTTTTTCGAACAACTCTTTCTTGGGCTCAATCCATCTTGTTTCTGCTACGACCAAGTACCTCCTTAAGATAATTTGGATGATGAAAATACTCCTGATAATCCATTTCCAGCTCTGGTTCTTCATCTTCCATTTCCAACTCATTTCTCGGCCATGCCAGTTTGACCGGTCCATTTCTCGATCATGCAAGACCATCCATTTCATTTCCTGTCCAACCAGCTTCCTTCCATCATTTCCTTGGTCAATCAGGTTGAATACTAGACGTCCGTGTTGGTCCATAGTCATTGCTATCTTTATAAAGGGCTCATCAAGGCCCACAGCCTTCTGTCGGTCCAATACCTCATGAATAAGCCCAATAAGCTCTCCAATAAGCCCATTAAGCTGTGATATGGCCCATATTCTTTCTGAGACGTGTATTGAATTCCAGAGCATAGATTTGAAGCTGATCCAGGTCGCACCACTCAACCCATGATGAAGGCAAGAAGCCAAAAGAAAGGGGGAGACAAACTCTGACCACAAGAAGAAGCTCAAAGGTGTGATGAGTGTGAAGCAAGGAAGGTATTGGTGCCTACTTGCCATTGAAGAAAGGCCATGATCCAGAGTCTAAGGAGTCAATGAATATAATCTTAAGCTCCTTAGGCTCACTGACCAATCCCTAGGCTGAGGGTAGTTGTGTTGACATGAAGCAATAACAAGGTTAAGGCAATAAGGAACAAAAGAGAGGCAAATTCAAGTTAGCTTAGGATGCAAGTATGTCTGTACAACTTGACCTACAAGTCTGTCCGTACAGCTTGCCCTAAGAGTGTCTTGGAAGGCAAGTAAAGGAATGGGACCAGTTTAAATATCTTCTCTGGTCTCCTTAAGCTCTGGAATAATATAAACAAGTGTATGCAACTTGCTGGAGCCGTTGGAGCTTGGTGACAAACCAAAGTTACATGCTCTGCCAAGGAAGAAACAAACAAAGAAGAAACAAACAAAGAAGCTGTCCCTTTCTGTCCAGCTGAGTGTGCCCTGCACGTCCAGAGCATCTTCAGAGCATCTTCAGAAGACCAATTGTTTATTCATTCTTTATTGTCTGTCTTACTCTATTTAAAGTATCCTTTGTAACCTAAATCAAGCAAGAAATACAATTTTCTTCTTCTTTTCTTGGTCTCTCTCTCTCTCTCTCATGAATCCTCTCTTCTCTCTCTTCAAGTGTTCTTCATTTTCTCCAGTGTTCTTCACGAAACCAAGCTCAAATCTTCTCTTATTATCATGGTATCAGAACAACAAAGCTCTTGAACCTATTCTTTACTTCCGCAAAGCTTTATACTCTGTTCTTATTGTATTTTTCTTCAAGATTCACTCTCTGTTCTTCTGGGTTCAAGTGAGTGAAAGATGGAGAACAACAAGTCTGTTACCATACCTGTGACACTAAAGGGGATTAACTACCTCTTGTGGTCCAGATTGGTGAAAACTGCCCTTGGAGGAAGAGGATTATGGAGTCATGTCTCCACTGGAGCAGCTCCAAAGCAGATCGTCCAAGGAGAAGATGGAAAGAAGATAGTGGTGGTTGATGAAGAAAAATGGGTGCAAGAAGATCAGATGGTGCTCTCTCTCATCCAAAGCTCTCTGGAACCAGCTATCTTGGAGTCTTATTCATACTGTGAGACTGCCAAAGAACTATGGGAAACTCTCTACAAGGTTTATGGAAATGCTTCCAACCTTACTAGAGTGTTTGAAGTAAAAAGAGCCATTAATGCTCTCAGTCAAGCAGACATGGAGTTTCAAACTCACTTTGGCAAGTTCAGATCCTTGTGGGCAGAACTGGAGACGCTCAGACCACACTCTATGTTACAATAAGTGGATTTAGTATCTGGTTTAGTGAAGGAGATGAAGAACAGGAAGAACTAGAGAGAGACAGGAGAGATTTCGAGAGAGAATAAGGAGAGAGAGAGAACAGAAAGAATAGATTAATGAGGAATAATTTCCTTGCTTTGTTTGGTAACAATACAAAGATATAAATAAGCTTAATCTGGACACACCAGGACAACAAGAATAATAAACAAATACTCCAGAAGAAGACAGAATGGTGCAGCAGCTCGCCAGGGCAGCAGGGCTTGATAGTGACCTGACCTAAATGGTCCCAAGGATTCAAATTCTTAACTCAGCATGTGACTTCTGCCTCCATTCTGGTTCCTCAACGTCCCTAAAGGTTTAGGTAAGTCTGGTTAGCTTCTTCTGGTTAAGGTAACTTAGTTACTGATCCTCTCATCCCTTTGTCTTTCCTTGCACGCCAAGTTAGGTCTTGTACGGACAACCTTGCACTGCAAGTTAGGTTGTACGGACAGACTTGTAATACAAGTTACCTCCATTTGCTTCATTCTTCTTCTAATTGTATTGTCATTCATCTCTTCATGCCTTCATGTCAATACTCCCCCTCAAGCTTGACTATGGGAACCAGTCAAGCTTGGAAACCATGAAGCATTCCCTCATTAAAACCTTAACTTGAGAAAAAACCACTTGGGATAAAAACCCAAGCCAAGGAAAAAGAGTAGAATACTTCATGGCAAGGAGACTAGTGACGAGTGAGGTCTATGAGTCCAAGCTTAGGATGAATGAACTCACAAACCTTGCTGCTAGCTGCCTTGGTGAATATGTCAGCCAATTGCTCTTCACTTCTAGTGTAACAAGGAAGTATCACTTGCTGCTCCACTGCTTGCCTCACCTTGTGACAATCAACCTCTATATGTTTGGTCCTTTCATGGAACACTGAGTTGGATGCAATGTGGATAGCCGCCTGGTTGTCACAGTGCATTGTCATGGGTGAGGTGATCTCTATACCCAGGTCCTTTAGCAATCCCTTGATCCATATAAGCTCACTTGTTAGTTTCCTCATGGATCTGTACTCTGCCTCAGCACTTGAGCATGATACCACCTTCTGTTTCTTGCTCTTCCATGTAACCAAATTTCCTCCAATGAAGGTGCAATAACCAGTTGTTGATTTCCTATCAACTCTGTCTCCAGCCCAATCAGCATCACAATATCCTACCACTTCAGTGCTTCCATTACAAGCCATCCACACACCTTGTCCAGGAGCTTCCCTCAAGTATCTTAGGATCCTCTCCACCATATTCCAGTGATGAACTTTAGGACCTTGCATATGCTGACTAACTTGGTTTACAGCAAAACAGATATCTGGGCGAGTGATGGTCAGATATATCAGCTTCCCAACCATTCTTTTGTACTTCTTGACATCTTCAAAGTAAGTATCTTCAAACTCCCCCTCTCGCAGTACCTTGTACCCTTCTTCCAATGGAGTTTTGGCCTGTCTTGCTCCAAGGTTTCCTGCCTCATTTAAAATATCAAGTGTGTACTTCCTTTGGGATAAGAAAAGCCCCTCTTTAGAGCGGCATATTTCAATCCCTAGGAAGTACTTCAACTCTCCCAAATCCTTTATATCAAAAGCAGATTTAAGAAAAGATTTGGTTGAGAGTATACCTTCCTTGTTGCTGCCAGTGATGATAATATCATCTACATAGACTAGGATGATAACAATTCCTTGCTGGCTAGTGAGTATGAAGAGGGTGTGATCAGCTTCAGATTTAACAAAGCCTCTTCCATTGAGTGTTGTGCTCAACTTGTGATACCAGGCCCTTGGTGACTGCTTCAAGCCATAGATTGCCTTCTTTAACCTCAGAACATTTCCTGGTGCCACAAGGTTCTCTAGGCCAGGAGGTGGTCGCATGTATACTTCATCTTCCAGCTCTCCTTGTAGGAAGGCATTCTTCACATCCATTTGCCATAGATCCCATCCCAAGTTGACAGCAAGAGAAATAACAATTCTTATTGTATGCAGCTTGGCCACTGGTGCAAATGTATCATTATAGTCTTCTCCATATGTTTGAGTGAATCCCCTTGCTACCAGCCTCGTCTTCTTTCTTTCTGGTTTTCCATTGGCTAGATATTTGATGGTAAAGATCCATCTACTTGTCACTGCCTTCTTGCCTTTTGGAAGCTCAGATTCATACCATGTATCATTTGCTATCATAGCATCAGTCTCTTTTCCAACTGATTCTCTCCACTCCTCATGTTCCATGGCCTCCTGATATGATCTTTGTATCCATTCCTGGTCCAATTCACTGATGAAGGCTTGATGATCTTCTGGATACTGAGCAAGAGAACATACTGCACTGATTGGATGAGCTACTGCTTCAGCATTGAAGTATACTCTTGTGTTGAGCCAGTTTGATGCAGGCTTCTTGATCCTTGTACTCCTTCTCAAAGGTTGTATCTGGTCAGCTTCTGGCTCATTTGTTTCACTTGAGTCGCCTGGTTGAGTCTCATTTGCTGTATCTGATGGCATCTCATCTTGATCATGAGCCATTGAGTTCTCTTCAGGATGTATAGTTGCATTGCCCCCTCATGATCAGGATGAGTGACTGGAGTTTCCTCCTCAGCAGTTGCTTCACTATGAGCTGGTGTTTCCCTGTCCTCCATAGGCTCCTTTGGCATACTGATGCCAAGGTTTTCTAGAATCACCCTCAGGTTGTTAGCTCTATCCGAGGCTGATTGGGAGAGGTTGTTGAGTTCACTCCAACTCTTCTCATCACAGTAGCCTCTTGATTCCACAAATTTAACATCCCTGGAGATCAGAACTTTCCTAGTGTCTGGAACATAACACTTGTAGCCCTTCTGAGTCGGAGAGTAGCCAATAAACATGGCCCTTGTGCTCTTAGCCTCCAATTTGTTTCTTAGTTCTCCTGGAATCAAAACAAAACACATACACCCAAACACACGCAAGTGATCTATAGATGGCCTAGTTTTGTTGAGTACCTCATAGGGTGATTTATCACTGAAAACTTTTGTGGGAGTTCTATTGATCAAGTAAGAGGCAGTAACCACATCATCTCCCCACAGGCGCTTAGGCACATTCATGTGAAACATCATACTCCTGGCCACCTCCATTAGGTGTCGATTTTTCCTCTCTGCCACACCATTTTGCTGTGGAGTGTAGGGGCAACTGGTTTGATGAATGATTCCTTGTGTGGCAAGGTGTTATTTGAAAGATGTGCTAGTGTATTCTCCTCCATTGTCTGGCCTAAAGATCTTAATCTTGGCATGAACGTGATTAGTAACATAGCTTTGAAAGTTTTTAAAAGCTTCTAGCACCTTATCTTTGGATTTCAACAAAGTTAACCAAGTATACTTAGACTTTTCATCTATAAATGTCACAAAGTATTTATGTTGTTCTCTAGATTCACAGGGTGCTGTCCAAACATCAGAATGAATTAAATCAAAGCAATTGTCATATATGGTAATTGATTTAGGAAACACAGACTTGCAATGTTTTCCTAGAATACAAGCCTCACAATCACTTTTAAAATAAATACTAGGCAACATGATGTTCAAGGCACGAGAATGAGGGTGTCCTAGTCTAGCATGCCATATTACATCTTTAGGTAATTCAGAAACAGAACTTAAAGCACAAGATAAATCAGAAGCTAGCATTGTGTCCTCAAGCAAGTACAAGTCTCCCTTGGTTCCACCTTTGCCCAACAACTTACTGGTCTCAATATCCTGAAAATACACTTCATTAGGTGTGAATGTAACATGACAATTCAAATCAGTGGTGGCCTTTTTAACAGACAAGAGGTTTGATGCAAATGTTGGCATATAGAAGGCCTTAGACACTTTATCAAACAATTTCAATTCGCCTATACCTTTTATTGGTACCTTATCACCATTAGCTATCATGACACTGCCTAGAGTTGGTTTTATATTAGTAATCAAGTTAGAGTCACTAATCATATGATGTGAAGCACCTGAATCTATTACTAGTGGTCTAGTAGTATCAATTCCATTCAAGGCAGTGCCAACATTATAAGATGCATTAAGTGAGATACCAAGGGTTTTAGGGATACCAGAGTTTTCTTTTAAAGCCTTGATGAGGGCCTCCAGGTCAGAACGTTTGATGGTCTCATCCTGGTTGGTCCTTGCAATAGGGTTAGAGCACCTTGAGGAGCATCCAGAGGGAGTCACTGGTTCCACTCCATCATTTGAGAAATGGGCTCTAGCATCCTGGTATTGGCTCCTTGGCTCCTTGAACTTGTTTGGCTTCAAATGAGGATGAAGTATCCAGCACTTATCCTTCATGTGGCCTTTCCTCTTGCAGTGGTCACAGATCAATACTTTCCTATCATCATGTTTATAAACCCCCTTGTTTGCTACTGATCCTTCAGCTTGATTGCTCATGACTAGCTCACCTTTGCCTCCAAAAAGGCCAAGGGATCCTTGTTCCTTCTGTATCTGGGCACAGACTTCTTCCAGGCTTGGTAACTTGTCAGCTCTTAGGATATGTTTAATCAGGTAGTTGTAGGTTGGACTGAGGGTGAGGAGTAACCCAAAGACTTTATCCTGCTCACGCCTCTCATTAAGAGCTGCTGGGTCGACAGTGTGTGGTCTGAGCATCTCCAACTCAGCCCAAAGAGACCTAAACTTGCCAAAATGAGCTGTAAAGTCCATATCTTCTTGACTGAGAGAGTTAATGGCCCTCTTAACTTCAAAAACTCGAGTAAGGTTGGAAAGGTTTCCATAAACCTTGTAGAGAGTTTCCCATAAGTCTTTGGAGCTTTCACAGTATGAATAAGCTTCCAAAATAGCTGGATCCAGAGAGTTTTGGATGAGAGAAAGCACCATGGAGTCCTCTTGAGCCCATTTGCCTTCATCCACCACGACTATCTTCTTTCCATCCTCTCCTTGGATGGTCTGTTTTGGAGCTTCTCCAGTTGAGACATGGCTCCATAAACCTCTTCCTCCAAGGGCAGTTTTCACCAATCTGGACCATAGAAGATAGTTCATCCCCTTCAGAGTCACAGGAATGGTCACGAACTTGTTATTCTCCATCTTCTCTTGCTATTAACCGCTGGGTAATAGAGTGAGACTTGAAGAAATTCGAACAGAGATTAGAGTAGAGTGCTTTGCGGAAGTATAGAAAGGTTTCAAGAGCGTTTTAGCTCTGATACCATGTTACAATAAGTGGATTTAGTATCTGGTTTAGTGAAGGAGATGAAGAACAGGAAGAACTAGAGAGAGACAGGAGAGATTTCGAGAGAGAATAAGGAGAGAGAGAGAACAGAAAGAATAGATTAATGAGGAATAATTTCCTTGCTTTGTTTGGTAACAATACAAAGATATAAATAAGCTTAATCTGGACACACCAGGACAACAAGAATAATAAACAAATACTCCAGAAGAAGACAGAATGGTGCAGCAGCTCGCCAGGGCAGCAGGGCTTGATAGTGACCTGACCTAAATGGTCCCAAGGATTCAAATTCTTAACTCAGCATGTGACTTCTGCCTCCATTCTGGTTCCTCAACGTCCCTAAAGGTTTAGGTAAGTCTGGTTAGCTTCTTCTGGTTAAGGTAACTTAGTTACTGATCCTCTCATCCCTTTGTCTTTCCTTGCACGCCAAGTTAGGTCTTGTACGGACAACCTTGCACTGCAAGTTAGGTTGTACGGACAGACTTGTAATACAAGTTACCTCCATTTGCTTCATTCTTCTTCTGATTGTGTTGTCATTCATCTCTTCATGCTTTCATGTCAATACTCTATTGACCCTTCTACTCTGAATGCTAGGCGTGAAGAAGATAAGGTCTTTGGGTTGCTGCTGACTCTCAACCCAACCTATAATGACCTCATCAAGCATATAGTGAGAGCTGACAAGTTACTTACCCTTGATGAGGTTTGTGCGCAAATTCAGAAGGAAGAAGGGTCACTGGGGTTGTTTGGAAGCAAGGGAGAACCAGTTATGATCCATCAAGCTGAAGCAGTGGCAAACAAGGGGGTGTACAAGCAAGATGATAGGAAGGTCTTGATCTGTGACCATTGCAAGAAGAAAGGTCACATGAAGGACAAGTGCTGGATCCTTCATCCTCACCTAAAGCCAAACAAGTTCAAGGAACCACGACTTCAGTTCATGGATGCTAGAGCTCACTTCTCAAGTGATGGAGTTGAACCTGCCACTCTGAGCTCAGTCACCTCCAATGCTGGTATGGGAAGACAAATGGCGACTACATCAACCTACCCCACTGCAAGGAACCATCAAGATGAGTTCATCAAGAGGTCTGACTTAGATGCTCTCATCAAGGCCTTGAAAGAACACTCTGGTAACGCTAGAACTCTTGGTATCTCACTAAATGCTTCTCACATTACTGGTATTTCAATGAATGCTCTAAAAGATGCTAGACCATTAGTTATAGACTCTGGTGCTTCTCATCATATGATTAGTGACTCAAGTTTGATTACTAATGTAGAACCTGCCTTAGGTAATGTGATGATAGCAAATGGTGATAAAATTCCAATAAGAGGAGTAGGTGATTTGAAACTGTTTGACAAAGTATCTAAGGCATTCTACATGCCCACTTTTGCTTCGAACTTACTGTCTGTTAAGAAAGTAACTAATGACTTGAAGTGTCATGTTACCTTCACTCCTAGTGATGTCTATTTTCAGGATATTGAATCTAGTAAGTTGCTAGGCAAAGGTGTGACCAAAGGGGACTTGTACCTGCTTGAGGACACTCGACCAGCCTCTGATTTATCTTGTGTTTTTAATTCTGTTTCTGAATTCCCTAAAGATGTTTTGTGGCATGCTAGACTAGGTCATCCTCACTCTCGTGCCTTGAACATTCTGCTTCCTAGTGTTTCTTTTAAAAGTGATTGTGAGGGTTGTATTATAGGAAAACATTGTAGAAGTGTGTTTCCTAAATCAATGACCATCTATGATAATTGCTTTGATTTAATCCATTCTGATGTGTGGACTGCGCCAAGTGTTTCTAGAGATCAGCATAGATATTTTGTGACTTTTATAGATGAAAAATCTAAAGTACACATGGATCACTTTGTTGCAATCAAAGGATAGGGTGCTAGAAGCATTTAAAAATTTCCAGAGCTATATCACTAACCATTTCAATGTTAAGATCAAAATTCTTAGATCAGATAATGGTGGTGAATACACTAGCACAACCTTCAAACAACATCTAGCTTCCCATGGAATCATTCACCAAACCAGTTGCCCCTACACACCCTGATGCGGCCATCAAACCAGTAGCTGAACCGGAGGTCCATCCAACACCTCACTCACCCAACCAAGGCGTCAAGCAGAACATATGTGCACTAAAAATGCCATATCTCTTAAACCAGGAGGGGTTAAATCATGAAACCAATTTTCATGGATTCTAAACTCAAGAAAAAGTCAGGCATAACTTGAATTTCAAGAAAATACCCACGGATGAAGGAGTTATGAATTTTACAAGACAGATGTTTTCCAGCCCATTCATCTAGGAGCATCTTCCAACTTCAGAAGGAGTTTCAATCCCAAAGAAGGAACAGCACGAGACAAAGCCGATCATAGGAGTCAAGAGGAGTTTATTAGTTTTCCAGGAAGCCCAAGATCATGAGAAGGGATGAGTAAACCAGAAGATATGATCAATTTCCCCAAACCGGCCAAACCAGTCCTACACTTGCCTTATTTGGAAGATCCGGGTTTTGCCTTAACCCAATCTAAAGAAACACGACCAGAAGAGCTTCTACATCATTCAGAGACACTCCAAAACATCTTAAGAAGAACCAGCACCCATGGGATCAGGAGGATCTCAATCAGACCAGAGGAGAAGACCGGTTTGCACCAAATTCCCAAACCGATATCAGTTGAAAAGAAGCTTAACCTAATTCAGTTTGGTCCGACTCAAACCTTTCTATGGAAGCCAGGAGATACTCTAGACCATCCACAAGACCTTATCCACGATCCAGAGGAGTTCCATCACTTCCTACCATGCACCAGCCCACATAGGATCAGGAGGATCCACATTTACCCCACCTTGCCTTATTTGGAGTCTCAGCCATTAAAACTCCAACAGCTCTTTTTCTGTCAACTTATGGACGAGATCAGCACCTATCAAGCATTCAAGAAGGTCCCAAGACAGCTCTCTTATCCATTAAAACCGAGTAGGTTCAAGGAAACTCAGATTCTTCACTTGGAGCACAAATCCCACAAAAGGCTCCAACGGCTAGTTTTTAAATGCTTGATTTTCTTTCCTTTATTTTTGTAATTCTGAGCAAAGGCCACGACCTATATAAGCTCACTCTTGTCCATTGTAAAAATCACCTTTCAATCATCTAAGAATTTATAAAAGTTATTCAGTATTTATCAAAGAGTGTTCTTTGCATAAAATATCGATCTTTAGGATTCAAAGAGAGATTCTTTGTTGTTCTATTGATTTCGTGAACTCCAGATTGTTTGTGTGATTCAAACACACTTGGTTCACTGATTGAGAGAGTCAATCAACCCACTGATTGAGAGAGTCAACCATCTATTCATCATCCATCTCTAAAATCGTCCCACATTTCGCAAGTGAAGCTTGTAATCTACTGATCATCAAGTGATCATAATTTGGTGTGATTCCAATCTTACATCATCTGGTATCAGAGCTAAAAGCTCCTATCTATCAGGTTTTATCTATCCATCTCGTTTTTTTATTTCATTTGCTTTTGTGTTATTCATAAAATCCATAAAAATTGTCACACTTTTTATAGTTTTCATTTCTGCAATTTTTCTGTTCTTGATAAAAAGAAAACTAAAGAAGAAGATTTTGAGTTTTTTTGATCCGCGAAAATAAACTAAAGAAGTAGTCTAGCTGTTTGCATTCAGTACCCCAGCTCCCCTTACCATTTTTGAATTTTTGCATTAGTTCCTTGTTTCATTTTGCAGTTTATTTGCTTTAAAAAAAAATCGATTTTCTTGTTTCTATTAATCTGAAAACCAAAATAAAAATTAGTTTCTTTTGTTTCATTTTATATATTTCGTGCTGCCTCTGACAGATTTTTAAAAAAAAAAAGAAAAAGAATTTTTCCATTTATTTTCAAACTTTCAAAAGAAAAAAAATAAAAACTTTCCATTTTTCTGTTTATTCTCCTTCCTTCTTTTGTCTAGCCATGAATTGATTCTTCTTTTCTCTGTTTGTGCAAGGTAAAAATTAAGAAAAGACAGAGGAGAAGCCATGGAAGATCATTCAGAAGAAGAGAGTTTTTATGATTCAAGTCAAGGCTCCTACATGAGTAAAACTGACCAAGCATGGTCCAGTGAGGAAGATGGCTGTCATGGGTCATGTTCTGATGATGATTACTCTAGTTCAGAGTATGGGGACGACCCTGGTGAAGCCTTCCCTGAACCTAAACCACCAGATCACTCTCAAAACAACACAAGATTGTACAACGAAGAAGTTGGCCTAGGAAACAAATCATGGAGCAGTGACACTGATTCTGAAATCAGCATGGAAAAGGATGAACGTGATGAAGCTATAAATGAAGGTTACAAACCTTTCCAGCAGGAAAAGAAGTCCAGCATCTATGGATTCACCACATACAACAGAGTGCCCATTCATTCAACACCAACTATCCCAAGGAAGCAAATCTTGAAGAGAAGTGATAAAAGATACAAGTCCTTAGTCTTTTCAGGAAAGAGCAAGGACCCTGAAATGTACTTGCATTGGGAAGAAAATATGGAGAAGTGGCTGCAGTCAAACAAAATCCCAAAGGAGAAGAAGTTACAACAAGCAGTCTCAGCATTTACAGAAAAGGCTTATGAATGGTGGCTGAGGGAAAATACTCCAAGCTTCTACAACAAACAAGTACTGGACTGGGAAGATCTTAAGGCACGCATGTACAGGGAGTTTGTAAGGAAGCTCAGGACCAGCAACAAAATTCCCACAAAGCTAATGTACCAAGAAAACCAGTGGAGTTCAATGTCAACACCAAAACCAATACCAGCTATTGAGAAAAGGCACGCCTATTGTCCTAATCCAAGGGATTCATTGTCCACTTCAAAGAAGCAAGAGGAGGTTGAGAAAATTCCTCCAGCAAAGAAGTATCAAGGCTGGAGAGACATCACATCAAAGCGCCATTACCAAGCAACATTAAGGAAAGAGATGTCTAGCTCAAAACCAGGCTCTGCTTCTATGCCAATACGTGCTCACGACCTTAAGCCCAAGAAGGTGAAATCCAGTGTCCTTACACCCCAAAAAGGAGCTATGAGGTCGTCCCAAACAGAGAAGGAGCAAGAGAGACCAATCCCTACACTTTTGATGGGATCACAAGGGCTACAAGAAGTATGTCAAAGGTCCAAAGAAACTCTCAACCAAAAGGAGGACATAAGAAGCCAAGGTAAGTCCTCTAACTCTATAAGTGTAAAGGATCAGACATGTTATAGATGTCATAGGCGTGGACACTTTGCTGTTGTTTGTCCATCTAGGAAATTGATAGAAACATCACTAGAAAATAAAACAGATTTATCTAGGAAAAGTGATAGTTTTATTCAATCTGATTTATTGGTTCCAAATTCTTGTATGATGCACTTGTCTTTGTCAAGAGATGTTGTAAAAGGAATTAAGGAGCAAGAATTCACTGGAGAAGAACCACCAGACATCACCCAAGTGCTGGACCAGAAGCTGGTTCAAAGCACATTGCAGTCCATGTTGCTTAAAGAAGTAAAACCAGTAACTAATGTATCAAATCAAGGTAAGTGTTTAACACCACCTTTATATACTGGTTCTGAAGTGTTTGTTCTTGATATAGGGATCCAGAATGAAAGCCCTATGCTCACTGAAGTGCCAAGGGCCGAGCCTGACCATGAGCTCAGCCATGAACTACCTAAGTGGAAGCCTAAATTTGAACAATGTGTTGTTCAAATACCAAGGCTTAAGGTTTGTTTCACATTAGATCATAATTTTATTAATTGTTCTATGTCAAGATTAATGCACTTGTCTTGTCCAAGAGAATGTGAAATACTTTCAGGAACCATGTTGGAGTACACTGCCCCAGCAGAAGAGACACCAACCATTATGTTACAAGATGTTGTAACAATGCCATTAAAAGACAGCCTAAGAGAGGGAAGTGTCTCTGATTTAAAATCGTCCTTATTACTTGATTACTTAGGTATAATGCACTTGTTTTTGCTAGGACTTTTTGATCCAGGAATAAGACAAGGAGATGATCTTACCAGCCTAGGTGAAAAGTTGCAAGATAGGCAGCCATATAACCAAAGCTGTCCAAAGAAGAAAATAATTCTTCAACTTGTGAAAGCTATCAAAGTAAGTCTAGAAATTTCATATTTTGTATATCAGTTTCCAAACACAGATATAATGCACTTGCTTTTCCAGAATGTTGAGAATTTTTCAGGTTGCAAAGAAGTAAGCTTCAAAGACATCCCACAAGATGATCTTTTGATGCTAGGAGGATCAAATCCAAAGGAGACCAGAAAAGTGGCTACCCAGGCTTTGGAGAACCATCCAATCCAGAAGAGATGGAATGCCCAAGTCCACAGCAGAGGCGTGATCCTTTCCTATCTTTTCAAAGAAGAGCCACCAGATGCACCAGGCATCACCAAACCAAAATTGTATCATCGAGGTAAGGTTCTAAACTCCCAAAAGAGAATGAAACCTGACTTGCTTTTTTGTGGTGTATCAGGTTATCCAGTTTTGAGGTCAAAACCTTTACAAGAGGGAGGGAATGATGCGGCCATCAAACCAGTAGCTGAACCGGAGGTCCATCCAACACCTCACTCACCCAACCAAGGCGTCAAGCAGAACATATGTGCACTAAAAATGCCATATCTCTTAAACCAGGAGGGTTTAAATCATGAAACCAATTTTAATGGATTCTACACTCAAGAAGAAGTCATGCCTAACTTGAATTTCGAGAAAATACCCACGGATGAAGGAGTTATGAATTTTACAAGACAGAGATTTTCCAGCCCATTCATCTGGGAGCATCTTCCGACTTCAGAAGGAGTTTCAATCCCAAAGAAGGAACAGCCCGAGACAAAGCCGATCATAGGAGTCAAGAGGAGTTTATTAGATTTCCAGGAAGCCCAAGATCATGAGAAGGGGATGAGTAAACCAGAAGATATGATCAATTTCCCCAAACCGGCCAAACCAGTCCTACACTTGCCTTATTTGGAAGATCCGGGTTTTGCCTTAACCCAATCTAAAGAAACACGACCAGAAGAGCTTCTACATCATTCAGAGACACTCCAAAACATCTTAAGAAGAACCAGCACCAATGGGATCAGGAGGATCTCAATCATACCAGAGGAGAAGACCGGTTTGCACCAAATTCCCAAACCGATATCAGTTGAAAAGAAGCTTAACCTAATTCAGTTTGGTCCGACTCAAACCTTTCTATGGAAGCCAGGAGATACTCTATACCATCCACAAGACCTTATCCACGAGCAAGAGGAGTTCCATCACTTCCTAGCATGCACCAGCCCACATAGGATCAGGAGGATCCACATTTACCCCACCTTGCCTTATTTGGAGTCTCAGCCATTAACACTCCAACAGCTCTTTTTCTGTCAACTTATGGACGAGATCAGCACCTATCAAGCATTCAAGAAGGTCCCAAGACAGCTCTCTTATCCATTAAAACAGAGTAGGTTCAAGGAAACTCAGATTCTTCACTTGGAGCACAAATCGCACAAAAGGCTCCAACGGCTAGTTTTTAAATGCTTGATTTTCTTTCCTTTATTTTTGTAATTCTGAGCAAAGGCCACGACCTATATAAGCTCACTCTTGTCCATTGTAAAAATCACCTTTCAATCATCTAAGAATTTATAAAAGTTATTCAGTATTTATCAAAGAGTGTTCTTTGCATAAAATATCGATCTTTAGGATTCAAAGAGAGATTCTTTGTTGTTCTATTGATTTCGTGAACTCAAGATTGTTTGTGTGATTCAAACACACTTGGTTCACTGATTGAGATAGTCAATCAACCCACTGATTGAGAGAGTCAATCATCTATTCATCATCCATCTCTAAAATCGTCCCACATTCCGCAAGTGAAGCTTGTAATCTACTGATCATCAAGTGATCATAAGTTGGTGGGATTCCAATCTTACATCACACCCCAACAAAATGGTGTGGCAGAAAGAAATAACAGACACCTAATGGAGGTGGCCAGGAGCATGATGTTCCACACCAACGTGCCTAAAAGGTTTTGGGGAGATGCAGTGGTCACTGCCACTTACTTAATCAACCGCACACCTACCAAAGTTCTTCATGATGCCACTCCATATGAGGTACTCAACAAAACTAAATCATCCATAGATCATCTTCGTGTGTTTGGGTGTATGTGTTTTGTTTTGGTTCCAGGAGAATTAAGAAATAAACTAGAAGCTAGAAGCACAAAGGCAATGTTCATTGGATATTCAACACATCAAAAAGGCTACAAATGTTATGTACCTGAGACAAGGAGAGTCCTGGTCTCCAGGGATGTTAAGTTTATGGAATCAAGAGGCTACTATGAGGAAAATAGTTGGGATGAGCTCCAAGATCTATCTCAATCTGCCTCTGATAGAGCTAACAACCTGAGATTGATCTTGGAGAGGCTTGGCATCAGTTTGCCTAAGGAATCAGAGAAGTTCAATGAGGCACCAGCTCAAGATGTAGAAGAGGCTGAGGAAGACATTGAAGCCACTCATCCTGATCATGAGGGGGGCAATGAGAATGGTCAACAACCTGAAGAGAACTCAGGAGCTCATGATCAAAATGAGATACCATCAATGCCAACAGAATCAGAAACTGAGGATCAAACACAAGTAGGAGATCCAAGTGAAGGAAATGAAGCAGAACCTGATCAGATATAGCCTTTGAGAAGGAGTACAAGGATTAAGAGACCTGCTTCAAACAGGATCAATACAAGAGTTTTCTTCAATGCTGAAGCAGTGGCTCATCCACCAAGTGCAATATGCTCTCTGGCTCAATATCCAGAAGAGCATCAAGTCTTCATTGGGGAACTGGATCAGGAATACATTCCAAGATCATATGAAGAAGCTATACAACATGAGGAGTGGAGGAAGTCATTCGATGATGAAATTAGTGCCATGATCAAGAATGATACATGGTTTGAAACTGAACTCCCCAAAGGCAAGAAAGCTGTCGCAAGTCGTCTTCTATACACCATCAAGTATCTAGCCAATGGAAAACCAGAAAGGAAGAAAACAAGGCTAGTTGCAAGAGGATACACTCAAGGGAATGGGGAAGATTATCTGGATACATTTGCACCAGTGGCCAAGCTACATACTATAAGGATCCTTCTATCTCTTGCTATCAACCTAGAATGGGATTTATGGCAGATGGACGTGAAGAATGCCTTTCTACAAGGAGAGTTGGAAGATGAAGTGTACATGCGACCACCTCCTGGCCTAGAGAGCATGGTCAAACCAGGAAATGTTTTAAGGTTGAACAAGGCAATCTATGGATTAAAGCAATCCCCAAGAGCCTGGTACCATAAGCTGAGCACAACCCTTAATGGAAGAGGCTTTGTGAAATCAGAAGCTGATCACTCTCTTTTCATCCTAACCAGCAAACAAGGTATTGTAGTCATCTTGGTATATGTAGATGATATCATCATCACTGGTAGCAGCAAGGAAGGTATCATCTCAACCAAAACTTTTCTTAAAAGTGCCTTTTATATTAAAGATTTGGGAGAATTGAAGTACTTCTTAGGGATAGAAATGTGCCGCTCTAAAGAGGGGCTTTTCTTATCCCAAAGAAAGTACACACTTGACATTTTAAATGAGGCAGGAACCCTTGGAACCAGACAAGCTAAGACACCATTAGAAGAAGGGTACAAGGTACTGCGAGAGGGGGAGTTTGAAGACACACCTTTTGAGGACGTCAAGCAGTATAGGAGAATGGTGGGAAAGCTCATCTACCTAACAATCACAAGGCCTGATGTGTGCTTTGCTGTGAATCAAGTCAGCCAACACATGCAAGCACCTAAGATTCATCACTGGAACATGGTGGAGAGGATTTTGAGATACTTGAGAGAAGCTCCAGGTCAAGGAGTTTGGATGGCTTGCAACAAAAGCACTGAGGTGGTGGGATATTGTGATGCTGATTGGGCTGGAGATAGAGTTGATAGGAAATCTACCACTGGCTATTGCATCTTCATTGGAGGGAATCTTGTCACATGGAAGAGCAAGAAGCAGAAGGTGCTATCTTGTTCAAGTGCTGAAGCAGAATACAGAGCCATGAGGAAGCTAACTAGTGAACTCATATGGATCAAGGGATTGCTAAGGGACTTGTCCATAGAGATCATCACACCAATGACTATGCATTGTGACAACCAGGCAGCAATACACATTGCATCTAACTCAGTCTTTCACGAGAGGACAAAGCATATAGAAGTAGATTGCCATAAGGTGAGACAAGCAGTGGAACAGCAAGTGATCCTCCCATGCTACACAAGGAGTGAAGATCAACTAGCTGACTCTTCACCAAGGCAGCTAGCAGCAAAGTTTGTGAGTCCATTCATCCCAAGCTTGGACTCATAAACCTCACTGGTCACTGAACCTCTTACCATGAAGTGTTCTACTCTTTTTCCTTTGCTTGGTTTTTATCCCAAGTGGTTTTTTCCAAGTAAAGGTTTTAATGAGGGAATGCTTCATGGTATCGAAGCTTGACCAGTTCCTATGGTCAAGCTTGAGGGGGAGTGTTGACATGAAGCAATAACAAGGTTAAGGCAATAAGGAACAAAAGAGAGGCAAATTCAAGTTAGCTTAGGATGCAAGTATGTCCGTACAACTTGACCTACAAGTCTGTCCGTACAGCTTGCCCTAAGAGTGTCTTGGAAGGCAAGTAAAGGAATGGGACGAGTTTAAATATCTTCTCTGGTCTCCTTAAGCTCTGGAATAATATAAGCAAGTGTATGCAACTTGCTGGAGCCGTTGGAGCTTGGTGACAAACCAAAGTCACATGCTCTGCCAAGGAAGAAACAAACAAAGAAGAAACAAACAAAGAAGCTGTCCCTTTCTGTCCAGCTGAGTGTGCCCTGCACGTCCAGAGCATCTTCAGAGCATCTTCAGAAGACCAATTGTTTATTCATTCTTTATTGTCTGTCTTACTCTATTTAAAGTACCCTTTGTAACCTAAATCAAGCAAGAAATACAATTTTCTTCTTCTTTTCTTGGTCTCTCTCTCTCTCTCACGAATCCTCTCTTCTCTCTCTTCAAGTGTTCTTCATTTTCTCCAGTGTTCTTCACGAAACCAAGCTCAAATCTTCTCTTATTATCAAGTTGCACTCTTTTTCCCTAAGTGATGGTTTTATCCCTAAAGGTTTTCCACACTTAGGTTTTTAATGAGGCAAGTGCTCTCAGTTCCAAGCTTGTCCAAGGATCTCCTATGGTCAAGCTTGAGGGGGAGTATTGAAATAAATAAAGGGATGAACAGAAGAAGAAGATGGTTGATGATCCAAGGATAAGTTCATCAAGAGAAGCCAATCTGGTTCTGTTTGTACAGACTTGGATCACAAGCAATCTACTATGACCTAACTTGCCTTGGGAGGCAAGGTACTGATGGGAACACGAGCTGAGGGTCTCCAGAATCTAAGGAAACCGTTGGTAGAGGGTTTGACCAGATTCAAATTCAAATATGGAAGAAAGTCACATGTTAAGCTTAAGGGGGAGCTGTTGCTGGCCTGTCACTTTCACTCATCAGACCTGGTCACTATCTCTCTCCGGTCCCTTTCTCCTCCTCTGGACGTGCCCCCCCTTGGATGTATTCCCTTTGGCCTCTTCTCATCCCTACATAATTATTTGTTTGTATTTCCTTGTTTTAGTAATTGTTTATTGTAAGTGATTGTCTATTTAAAGACCTTCACCCTCTCTTGTAACACTTACCAGGATAAATAGACAAGTCTCTCTCTATCTAAGCTCGTGGCTCTCTCTCTCTTGCTTGTGTCGAAACAATATTCACAATGTAGGGAGTTAAGCATTATGGTTTAGAGGCTGCCTAATACTTGTCAAAATCACTCTAAACTCTTCTTTATCTATTGTCTAAACTCTAGCTTACTGATTCTAAATCCCATTCATTTAAGTACACAAACTCTAAGTGTTGTGTTACTTCTCAAGGATTAGATTCATACTATATAGTTTCTGCTTCATATAACCAGTTTACTGTCTAGGATTCTTGGTTATATAGTAAGCTGTATATGAGAATTCAACCACAAGTTGGTTGTCTCTTCCTTTGTATGGTGAGTTCATGTTGCTTGGTTGAAGGGGATTCAGTCACTAGTTGAATGAATCACTCCTTACATGAGACAAACACTCATGAATTCCAACAATGTGAAGACAAGTTGTGGCCTCGTTAAAAACCTTCCTCCGGAAAACCTCGTGGGACAAAACCAAAAGCAAGGAAAAGAGCACGCACCCCATGTCTGTTGAGATGAAGCATTAATAAGCAAGGAAAACTCGGATCCAAGGTTACTTGTGAATCAAGCTTGTCCGTACAACCTAGGGTTTATGGTGTGTCTTGCACGTCAAGAAAAGGAGTAACCAGACCTAAGAAGGTTCCGGATGGTTAAGCTTCATCTGTCTAAGGCAGGAAAGATATTTTGAATAATAAAGAATGGGATCACATGTGAAGAAGAGGATCAATCCGTTGGGACCAGTCTCTATCCCTGCTCTGAACCTGATTCAAGACAGTGGGACAGTTTGGACTGTTCCTACCCCTTTGTTTATTATTATTTGTCTTTCTTGCTTTGTTTATTGTATTTCTGGTCTGAGGAAACCCTTGTAGTTTTCCTTTAAATAGACCAACGAGTGTAAAGACCTAAGACAAGGGGAATAAACCATTCTGCTTCCCTAAACTCTCTCTCTCTCTCGAAAATTTCTCTTCTCTCTCTTCTCTCTCTCTCTTGCTGTTCTTCATGTTCTTGAGCAGAACTCATCTGTTCTTGGCCTAATCTCTCTATAATTCTCATAAACTCACATGGTATCAGAGCATTTAAGCTCTTGAGACCTTATTCTCTCTATTATCTTCCGCAAATTCACTTTGTTTTCACCTTACCCTTACTCTGTTCTTCACTCTGTTTCTTCACTCTGTTTTCTCACTCTGTTTCTCCAGTTCATACTTCCAGTTTGAGAATCTCTTTGTTTCTTAAGGTTCTCCTTCAGTTTCCTCTCTGTTTATTTCAAAAAGCTTGTTTCTTTCTTCTGGACATCTTGGTTCATTTCGAAAATTCTTGATTCACCCTTTTACCCACTGGACAAAAGCTATTCAAGATGGATAATTCTAAAATAGTGGTCATACCAGTAACCCTAACTGGGGGAAACTATCTGCTGTGGTCAAGGTTAGCCAAGACAGCTCTTGGTGGAAGGGGCTTATGGGAACATGTTTCCAGTGGAGAAGCTCCAACAAAAATCATCAAAGACAAAGATGGTGGGGAGATGGTGGTGGCTGTCGACAACAAATGGGGTCAGGAGGACCTCATGGTGCTGTCAATCATCCAAAACAGCTTGGAACCATCTATCATGACAGCTTACTCCTATTGTGAGAGCTCCAAAGAGTTGTGGGATACACTACAAAAAGTGTATGGCAACATTTCAAACCTAAGTCGAGTTTTTGAAGTCAAGAGGGCTATCAACACTCTTCACCAGGAAAGCATGGACTTCAATCAACACTTTGGCAAGTTCAGAGCGTTGTGGGCTGAGTTAGAAATGCTAAGACCATCTACTGTAGATCCTACTGTCCTGAATGATAGGCGAGAGCAAGACAAGGTATTTGCCTTGTTGCTGACCCTGAATCAAGGCTATAATGATCTATTCAAACACATGTTAAAAGCAGAGAAGCTCCCTTCTTTGGATGAGGTGTGTGCTCAAATCCAGAAGGAGCAAGGATCAGTGGGGCTGTTTGGAGGTAAAGGGGAACTTGTACTAGTGAACCAGGCTGAAGGTGTTGCAAACAAAGGCCTCTACAAGCATGAAGACAAGAAGATATGGGTCTGTGATCACTGCAAGAAGAAAGGCCATGGAAAGGAAAAGTGCTGGATCCTCCATCCTCATCTTAAACCTCAGAAGTTCAGGACACCCTACAATGATGCAAGAGCAAACTTCTCTGGTGATATGGGTGAACCTTCTGCTCCAGGTACCATGCGCTCTAGCAATGCAGCTGGTGAGGGAAAGTCTTTAGCATCCAGTAGCTGCTCAACCTTGAGGAACACTCAAGATGAAGCCATCAAGCGATCTGACATTGAGGCTCTCATCAAACTCCTCAAGGACAACTCTGGTAACACACTTGGTACTTCTTTACATGCTTCAACTAGTGGTATCTCCATGAATGCTTTAACTGGTTATGAATTGACAAAACCCTTAGTTATAGATTCAGGAGCTAGCCACCACATGATTAGTGATCTGAACTTGATTAAAAATATTGTTCCTGCCTTAGGAAATGTTATGATTGCTAATGGAGAAAAAGTACCAATTAAAGGAATAGGTAATCTTAGGTTGTTTAATAAGGATTCTAAAGCCTTTTATATGCCTAGCTTCACCTCCAATCTGTTATCAGTTAAAAAGGCAAAGACTTATGCGGCTAGGGTTTCTCTCTCTAGGGCTTCCGCAAAGCAAAAAGGAAAAGTTTAAGAACCTTGTCTAATTTCTTATGAAACTCGAGCAGCCCTAAACAGATTAGTTCTACTGCTTATGCAAGATGATAGAGATGAAACACGGATGAAACAAAAGAACAAGAGAGAAAACGAGTACTTCCCAACCAAAGGTGCTCTGATACCACTTGGTGCGTCCCTAGGATGCTCTTTGGTTGATGGGAATGGATAGATCCTTGCAAGAACGAATCAGAGACTCAAGTTCTTCAAGGTTGTGGATCGATTGGTGACACAAGAGGGATGATAAGATCTCTTGATACTCCTAGATGAATAACTCGGATATAACACACCAAGCAAACACCCTTAGGTTCCTGGATACTACACACCAGAACAAACTTGACAACTTGTCTTCGAGAGAGAGCCGTCAAGGAGAAAAGAATACTCATTGATTAAAGGATGGATGAGTACAATAGGGTTTAGAGACCCTTTTAAATAAGGAGAAACCGAGAACATGCTCTCTAGGGTTTCGGAAATAAGTAAAAAAGGAAACTATAGTTTAACTTTAACATAAGCTTTAAAATGACATAAAAATGTAAACTTCTTTAGCCTTGGACCGAGATAGGGCCTAAGTGATGTGAAGACAAGTTGTGGCCTCGTTAAAAACCTTCCTCCGGAAAACCTCGTGGGACAAAACCAAAAGCAAGGAAAAGAGCACGCACCCCATGTCTTGCCTAGACACTAACTCAGCTTGATGTAGAGATGGCTTGAATTGTGATCAAGACATCTCGGATCAGACCTTGTCCAAGACTTTCTTGTTGTGGATGTGAAGTGAGTAATCCAACAACATTCTCTTTAAGCTTCTTGACTCTGGAACGAGTCATGGGACCTTCAGGAATGGCTAGAGCATCATCACTAGGCTGCTGGTGCAATGTGGCTTCATGTGGCTCATCTAGATTCTCCTTGTCCTCCTTAGTGATCCGGTCCATGATCACATCACTTAACTTGGATCTCCTACTTGTGTTTGATCCTCAGTTTCTTATTCTGTTGGCATTGATGGTATCTCATTTTGATCATGAGCTCCTGAGTTCTCTTCAGGTTGTTGACCATTCTCATTGCCCCCCTCATGATCAGGATGAGTGGCTTCAATGTCTTCCTCAGCCTCTTCTACATCTTGAGCTGTTGCCTCATTGAACTTCACTGATTCCTTAGGCAAACTGATGCCAAGCCTCTCCAAAATCAATCTCAGGTTGTTAGCTCTATCAGAGGCAGATTGAGATAGATCTTGGAGCTCATCCCAACTCTTTTCCTCATAGTAGCCTCTTGATTCCATAAACTTAACATCCCTGGAGACCAGGACTCTCCTTGTCTCAGGTACATAACATTTGTAGCCTTTTTGATGTGTTGAATATCCAATGAACATTGCCTTTGTGCTTCTAGCTTCTAGTTTATTTCTTAATTCTCATGGACCAAAACAAAACACATACACCCAATCACACGAAGATAATCTATGGATGATTTAGTTTTGTTGAGTACCTCATATGGAGTGGCATCATGAAGAACTTTGGTAGGTGTGCGTTTGATTAAGTAAGTGGCAGTGACCACTGCATCTCCCCAAAACCTTTTAGGCACGTTGGTGTGGAACATCATGCTCCTGGCCACCTCCATTAGGTGTCTGTTCTTTCTTTCTGCCACACCATTTTGTTGGGGTGTGTAGGGGCAACTGGTTTGGTGAATGATTCCATGGGAAGCTAGATGTTGTTTGAAGGTTGTGCTAGTGTATTCACCACCATTATCTGATCTAAGAATTTTGATCTTAACATTGAAATGGTTAGTGATATAGCTCTGGAAATTTTTAAATGCTTCTAGCACTCTATCCTTTGATTGCAACAAAGTGATCCATGTGTACATAGATTTTTCATCTATAAAAGTCACAAAATATCTATGCTGATCTATAGAAACACATGGTGCAGTCCACACATCAGAATGGATTAAATCAAAGCAATTGTCATAGATGGTGACTGATTTAGGAAACACACTTCTACAATGTTTTCCTAGAATACAAGCCTCACAATCACTTTTAAAAGAAACACTAGGAAGCAGAATGTTCAAGGCACGAGAGTGAGGATGACCTAGTCTAGCATGCCACAAAACATCTTTAGGGAATTCAGAAACAGAATTAAAAGCACAAGATAAATCAGAGGCTGGTCGAGTGTCCTCAAGCAGGTACAAGTCCCCCTTGGTCACACCTTTGCCTAGCAACTTACTAGATTCAATATCCTGAAAGTAGACATCATTAGGAGTGAAGGTAACATGACACTTCAAGTCATTAGTTACTTTCTTAACAGACAGTAAGTTCGAAGCAAAAGTGGGCATGTAGAATGCCTTAGATACTTTGTCAAACAGTTTCAAATCACCTACTCCTCTTATTGGAATTTTATCACCATTTGCTATCATCACATTACCTAAGGCAGGTTTTACATTAGTAATCAAACTTGAGTCACTAATCATATGATGAGAAGCAACAGAGTCTATAACTATTGGTCTAGCATCTTTTAAAGCATTCATTGAACTACCAGTAATGTGAGAAGCATTAAGTGAGATACCATGAGTTCTAGGGTTACCAGAGTGTTCTTTAAAGGCCTTGATGAGAGCATCTAAGTCAGACCTTTTGATGAACTCATCTTGATGGTTCCTTGCAGTGGGGTAGGTTGATGTAGTCGCCATTGCTCTTCCCATAGCCGCATTGGAGGTGACTGAGCTCAGAGTGGCAGGTTCAACTCCATCACTTGAGAAGTGAGCTCTAGCATCCATGAACTGAAGTCGTGGTTCCTTGAACTTGTTTGGCTTTAGGTGAGGATGAAGGATCCAGCACTTGTCCTTCATGTGACCTTTCTTCTTGCAATGGTCACAGATCAAGACCTTCCTATCATCTTGCTTGTACACCCCCTTGTTTGCCACTGCTTCAGCTTGATGGATCATAACTGGTTCTCCCTTGCTTCCAAACAACCCCAGTGACCCTTCCTCCTTCTGAATTTGCGCACAAACCTCATCAAGGGTAGGTAACTTGTCAGCTCTCAATATATGCTTGATGAGTTCATTATAGGTTGGGTTGAGAGTCAGCAGCAACCCAAAGACCTTATCTTCTTCACGCCTAGCATTCAGAGTAGAAGGGTCAACAGAGTGTGGTCTGAGCATATCCAGTTCTGCCCACAAGGATCTGAACTTGCCAAAGTGAGTTTGAAACTCCATGTCTGCTTGACTGAGAGCATTAATGGCTCTTTTTACTTCAAACACTCTAGTAAGGTTGGAAGCATTTCCATAAACCTTGTAGAGAGTTTCCCATAGTTCTTTGGCAGTCTCACAGTATGAATAAGACTCCAAGATAGCTGGTTCCAGAGAGCTTTGGATGAGAGAGAGAGCACCATCTGATCTTCTTGCACCCATTTTTCTTCATCAACCACCACTATCTCCTTTCCATCTTCTCCTTGGACGATCTGCTTTGGAGCTGCTCCAGTGGAGACATGACTCCATAATCCTCTTCCTCCAAGGGCAGTTTTCACCAATCTGGACCACAAGAGGTAGTTAATCCCCTTTAGTGTCACAGGTATGGTAACAGACTTGTTGTTCTCCATCTTTCAATCACTTAAACCCAGAAGAACAGAGAGTGAATCTTGAAGAAAAATACAACAAGAACAGAGTATAAAGCTTTGCGGAAGTAAAGAATAGGTTCAAGAGCTTTGTTGCTCTGATACCATGATAAAAAGAGAACATTTGAGCTTGGTTTCGTGAAGAACACTGGAGAAAAGGAAGAACACTTGAAGAGAGAGAAGAGAGAGAAGGGAGGATTCGTGAGAGAGAGAGACCAAGAAAAGAAGAAGAAAATTGTATTTCTTACTTGATTTAAGTTACAAAGGATACTTTAAATAGAGTAAGACAGACAGTAAAGATTGAATAAACAATTGGTCTTCTGAAGATGCTCTGGACGTGCAAGGCACACTCAGCTAGACAGAAAGGGACAGCTTCTTTGTTTGTTTCTTCTTTGTTTGTTTCTTCCTTGGCAGAGCATGTGACTTTGGTTTGTCACCAAGGTCCAACGGCTCCAGCAAGTTGCATACACTTGTTTATATTATTCCAGAGCTTAAGGAGACCAGAGAAGATATTTAAACTCGTCCCATTCCTTTACTTGCCTTCCAAGACACTCTTAGGGCAAGCTGTACGGACAGACTTGTAGGTCAAGTTGTACGGACATACTTGCATCCTAAGCTAACTTGAATTTGCCTCTCTTTTGTTCCTTATTTCCTTAACCTTGTTATTGCTTCATGTCAACACACCAGGCTGCTGGTGCATTGTGGCATCATGGGGCTCTTCTAAGATCTCTTTGCCCTCTTTAGTAATTGGTCCTTGATCACATCATATTCCTTGGTGCTTTCCATGATCACATCAGACATTGCCCTGCTATACAAGGAGTGAGGATCAACTTGCGGATGTGTTCACCAGGGCTGCGAGATTAAAGACAATGGAGTCCATCCTTTCAAGGTTGGGACTCATTGATCTTACTCCAAACAACTGATCCCCTCGTCATGAGGTCTTTACTCTTTTCCTTATCAAGGTTTATCCCTAAGGAGGGTTTTTTTTGGTAAGGTTTTTAATGAGGAAGATCTCATGGCATTCCAAGCTTGACTTGTTCCACATGGTCAAGCTTGAGGGGGAGTGTTGAAATAAGTGAGTACATGAAGAAATTAATACCAAGAAGAGATTAAGAGAAGAAAGGAAGAAGACTTGAAGAAGACTCAGGCAGTTTGAAATTCAAAACTAGATCTGCTGGAAAACAGCTGTCTTGCACAAAAACAGTTGTCTTGCACTTATTGTCCTCTCTCTCTCTCTCTCTCTCTATCTCTCTTCTATCTGTCTTTATATCTATTGTATGGACCACGAAATTAAGATAAGAAATCAGAAAACTCCTCTATTCTCTCTATTCTCTCTCATCCTCTATAAGAAATCAGGATGAATGGTGACACAAGAGGGATGAGAAGACTCTTGATACTCCTAGATGTTTAGCTCGGATATGACACACCAAGTAAACACCCTTAAGCTCCAGATATAACACACCAGAGAACTCGACACACTTTCTAGAGAGAGAGCCGTCAAGAGAGAAAAGAAACTCGTTGATTGATAATTGCTTGAGTACAATAGGGTTAGGGAAAACCTTTAAATAAAAGAAACTAGAGAACATGCTCTCTAGGGTTTCGAAAATAAGTAAAAAGGAAAACTATAGTTTAAACATAACATAAGCTTAAAATGTAATACTTCTACTGGTCTTGGGCCGAGATAGAGCCTAAGTGATTTGTAAGACAAGTCGTGGCCTCGTTAAAAACCTTTCTCCGGAAAACCTCGTGGGACAAAACCAAAAGCAAGGAAAAGAGCACACACCAAATGTCTTGCCTAGACACTAACTCAGCTTGATGTAGAGATGGCTTGAATGGTGTTCAAGACATCTCGGATCAAACCTTGTCCAAGACCTTCTTCTTGTTGTGGATGTGAAGTGAGTAATCCTACAACAGTCTCCTTAAGTTTCTTGACTCTGGAACGAGTCATGGGACCTTCTGGATGTTGACATGAAGAAATAAATGACAAGGAGAAGTTGTTGACAAGAAGACATGAATAGCAGAGTAGAAGAGATCAAGGCAAGAGGAGCATCCAGAATGATCAAGTATAAACTAATCACTTATCTGTATAGTTAGGTCAAGGAGTGACCTAACGTGGCTTGCAAGACAAGGGAAGGTTTAACTTGAGAAGAAAGGAAGCTTAATCTATTCAAAACCAAAGGAGGATGTTGACAAGAAGCAAAGAGACGTTGGGGGATAAGTCACATGCTGAAGAATTCAAATGGAGAGAGGGGGGGACCATTAGTCACCTGTCACTTTCCAACAAGGCTGGACGTGCCCCTGCTATTCTTCAGACTGCTCAGACCCATTTGTTTAATCTTTTCTCTGCTCAACTTGTCTGAATTATTTATTAGTTGTTTTGTTTTGTTTGTCTATTAATAGACTTGTACTCAGAAACCACATTAAGCAAGGAAATCATTTCTCTCCTTCTCTCTCTTTACATTTCGAAATCTCCTCTCTCTATCTCTTGTTCTTCATGTTCTTCAGTTTCCAGCAAGTAAACTCTCTCTAAATCCCTTATTCTCACATGGTATCAGAGCACTTATGCTCTTGAGACCTATTCTTGTTCATTCTTTTACTTAACTTCCGCAAATCTCTGAGTTTTCTTTTCTATTTTTGGCAAAGTTCATCTTGTTCTTCAGCTGTTCTTCATTTCCAGCTCCATAAATTGCCAAAAATGGAAAATACCAAAGTAAACATTCCAGTTACTCTCAAGGGAGATAACTATCTTTTATGGTCAAGGCTTGTCAAGACAGCCTTGGGAGGACGAGGTCTCTGGTTCTATGTGACAGAATACCAACCATCAAAGAAGTCCATCCTAGGAGAGGATGGTACTGAAGTGGTGTTGGCTGGCGAGGACAAATTGGGTCAGGAGGACCTCATGGTGTTGTCTATCATTCAGAACAGCCTTGAAGCTTCAATCCTGGAAGCTTACTCCTACTGTGAGACCTCCAAAGAGTTGTGGGATACACTTAGGAAGGTGTATGGCAACATGTCTAATCAGAGCAGGGTGTTTGAAATCAAGAAAGAGATCAACAACATGAAACAAGATGAAGGAGAGTTCAACCAGCATCTTGGAAAATTTAGAAGCTTATGGTTAGAGCATAACATGCTAAGACCAAGTTCTAGTGATCTTGAAGTCTTAAGAGAA